>CAUYON010111472.1:0-22604 GCA_963573935.1 Arctocebus calabarensis | reverse complement strand
CCCTCTTTCTTTCTTTCTTTCTTTCTTTCTTTCTTTCTTTCTTTCTTTCTTTCTTTCTTTCTTTCTTTCTTTCTTTCTTTCTTTCTTTCTTTCTTTCTTTCTTTCTTTCTTTCTTTCTTTCTTTCGAGATAGAGTCACATTTTATCACTCTCGGTAGAGTGCCATGGCGTCACACAGCTCACAGCAACCTCCAAATCCTGGGCTTAGGCGATTCTTTGCCTCAGCCTCTCAAGTAGCTGGGATTACAGGTGCCCACCACAATGCCCGGCTATTTTTCTGTTTTGCAGTTTGGCCTGCCACCCTCGGTATATGGGGCCGGCGCCCTACTCGATGAGCCACAGCTGCTGCCCAACAAATGTTTATTAGTAGATGATGTGATAATTCCTGGAAGAGAGAGATACTTTTCACTGAAAAGTTACTTTCTTCAACCCACTGAGTGGGGAAGGACATCTCTGGGGCTGGGGAGGGTCAGGCTATGCTCAGGCTTAAGATAAGGAGACAGACAAAGGGCAAACAAGAACATGAAACAATTCTCATCATCCTTCATCATCAGAGAAATGAAAATCAAAACCATCTTTAGATACTATCTAACACCAGTGAGAATAGCCCACATTAGGAAGCCCCAGAGCTACAAATGCTGGCATGGGTGCAAAGAGAAGGGAACACTGTTGGTGGGATTGTACACTAGTACAGCCTTTTTGGAAAGAAGTATGGAGAATCCTCAAAGAGTTACAAGTAGACCTTCCATTTGATCCTGTAACCCCTTCTGAGTAGATACTAGGTATCTACTCAGAAGAAAAAAATCATTTTATCACAAGGACCTTTGCACTTGAATGTTTATAGCAGCTTAATTCACAATCACAAAGATGTGGCAACAACCCAGTGCCCGTCAACCTATGGAAGGATGTGTAAACTGTGGCCTATGTATACCATGGAATACTATTCAGCCATTAAAAACATGGAGACTTTATATTTTTTAAATTTACCTGGATAGAGTTGGAGGACATTCTCCTTAGTAAAGTATCTCAAGGATGGAAAAGTAAGCATCCCATGCAGTCAATACTAATTTGAACTAGTAGATAAACAATTACAGATCCACATCAGACAAAAACACAGATTCAAGTAGGGCAGAGGGGAAAGGTGGAAGGGTGTTTGGTAAGCTCCTACCTAATGTGTACAATGTATGAGTATATGGCACACTACATAGATGAGGGGCTTAACTACAACTTAGATGCTGCCTAACAAATGCAAACAATGTAATCCAATTGTATGCACCTTTATATTAATCTGAAATAAAATTGCATTTAAAAAAAGACACATTTTTTTGTGTGTGTGTGTAGAAAGTAGAGCAAAAGGAGATGATGGGTCCCAGCCTGCTGCAGATGAAGACTGAGAGAAGAACTGGCGCCCCATGACTAGAGCCAGGAATAAAACCTGTGTGATGGGAACTCCTTTATGTGAACCGATAGTGCTCCTGTGCAGTGAGCCCTTCTGGTGAAAGTTATGATTTTAAGTGAAGGAACTTGCTTTCAAGGTGGTTTGCAGCTGAGGCACTCAAGACTTTGCAGATATGGAGGAGAAAAGATTACTGGTTTACTCTTAAGAGGCAGTACAGTGAGTGGTTAAGAGTATGGATTTGAATTCTGTCTCTACCTTGTTTTAGTTTTTCTCCAGTTGCCCCTCTCAGTCTATTCTCAGCCTTACTCTGTGCCCTGGGATGCTGACCTCTGTGTTCAATATCACCTGAACTTCCTTGACCTTTGATTTCCAGTTGAGTTTGACCAATGGTCAGGGCTGGCAGAAGATTAGAGGATGGGAGAAAAGAGAGATCACCATATTAATCCACTTTTTCATTTCCTGCCAAACTAAGATTTTGGCAGTGGTTGGGCTTCTCTATCTATGACCATCTCTCCCATGTGCATTGTTCTCACCTGGTATCACCTGCAGTTGTCTCTCCTCTTGTTCTCTCTGACTGAGGGTAAGAATAGCTTTATTGGGTAGTCCCTGGATCTGCCACTAGTAAACATTCTCAGTTCAGGTGAAAGCCTACTACTTCTTAGAGAACACCTTCTCACTGTGTCCGCCATGATGGAAGAGGTGTAGGGTCTTGCTTAGGTCTCTCTGATAAGGGCACTAATCCTATTCATGGTGACACTATCCTTATCACCTAATAACCTCTTATGAGCCCCACATCCTCACACCATCAGCTTGGAAGTTAGGATTTTGAATAAATTTTGGAGGTACATAAGCTTGCAGTCCACTGCAATCAACAGTCCTGATTGTCACAGTGAGTGACCTTGAGCAAGTTACTTAACTGCTTTGTGCCTCTTTACCTTCTCATTTGCAAAATGAAGTTGATAATACTGTATAGCACATAGGATTGATTAATGGTGGATTAAATAAATTAACATATGTGGTATACTTTGTACATAGTGTTAGTTACTACAATAAATATAATTTCTTATTTAGTCCTTAAAACTATTTTATATTGTAGGCATTTTCTTATTTTACTTATGGGGAAACTAAGACATAATGAGTTTAGGTAAAAGAGTTGTGATTTAAAAACCACATCTGATTTGGAAGCTATTTTTTCACTTCATTGCATAAAATGAGTTTTACCATCTAGTTAAGGGGGAGAGAACAAATGGTAAGATGAATAGCTAGCTAAAAACATACTGAAACACGGGAGTGATGATGGAGTGTTGAGTAGATTTGTTTTTAGAGAAACCAATCTCCTAGAAGTGACTTTGGATAGTCAAAAGAACATTTATCAATGTCATGCCAATCATGCCATGAAAAATGGCCTTTTTGGCTCCTCAAAGAGAGCTTGTCACTTATATTTTTATTTTTTTAGCCTATTGATTTTTCCTTTGGCCTCAAGGGCCTTTCTCTTCTAGTATACTTTTGTATCCTCAAGCCTTGATTCTGGGAAAGGACTGTTTTTGTCTTCCTTATTGCCCACTGGAAGGATATGAAATCCTGTGATTAACTCAAGATTCCTCACTCTCATTTTCCAAGGTGGGGCTTTTGTACTGAAGGTAGGATGGAAAATGTGAAACTGGAACGTCTCAATTTCACATGAAACCTTCCTTTAAAAACCCACCTGTTGTGTGAGGGGAGACAATGAATATAATCAAGCTGGATTTGCCTAAGCCAGTGATATAGGATCTACTGAAACTTCTTTTGAAGGAAATAAATTCTTTTTGGCTTCTACAGCATGAGGAGGCATTACTTTTCAGACTGCAAGGAAAGTGATGAACCCCAGACAAAGGTAACCTGGGAATTTGTGTCCAGAGGTCTGTTCAAAGATCTCCAACTAAGGCAGCTGAAATAGAAGGAGGACGTATGGAGCAGGAAGGAGACTGCCCAGAGTTATCAGGAAAACAGGTACATCAAGGGTAGAAAAATAGAAAATTCAAGTTGAATATAGAAATAGACTTATGTAATCTCCCAAGAAGCAAAAATAATTCATTTGGAATTGAATAGTTAGGGGAAGGATTATGTTGCATGGGAGAAAAGGCAAGCCTAATGCATTTGATTTCATGATGATTTAGAAGAGGTCATCATTCCCTTGTCTCTGAGTAAATACATAGCTGACTCTCCAACTTCCTTTCCTTTGATATTGCTTGGCTGATGTGCTCTGGCGTCTGCATTAACACACATAGGCCAATTGTGTAAAAGCTGCTCATTAAAGGAAACAGTAGGATTGCTTTCCCATTAATAGTCTACCTGTGGAAAGTTTGATCCACTTGAGGAGGCTGGCTCTGGAAGACTGTAGACTTGAGAGGGTGGAACTAGCCTGTTTGCATCTCAGTGACAAGGGGAGCAAAGTTTATTTTGCGCTTAGTTTGTAGACCCATCAAGGTCAGTAAAGAAGATTTGCAAAATTTATTTCCTTTTGTCTTGAAAATGGACTTAACTCCTCCCCGCATTAAAGGAGGCTTCAAGTCATTGCCACTGTGGCAATCATCATCTTTAACAGATGGACAAGAGCATCCACTGTTCTTTGAGTGTTAACTATGTGTCAGTTACTATGGCAAACATTTCACATAGGTTACCTCATCCTCTAGAAGGAATGATCATTAAAAAGAATATATCACTTATTCCTATTTAATAGATTAGGTAACTCTGAGGCTTAGAATCACATAGCCAGTAAAATGGACCTGGAATTCAAACTCATACTTGTTTAAATCCTAAGTTCGTATTTTTTAACTTCTTCTATACTAGTATCCTAATATGTCTTTTTTTTTTTTTTTTTGTACGAAAGGTCTTTATTGGTGGGGAATGCTGCAGAGCAGCATTAAGGAGGAGGAGGAGAGAGAGAAAGAAAGAAGGAGGGGGGAGAGAAAGAGAGACAGACAGAGACACGAGACACACGGGGGGGAGAGAGAGAAAAGAGCCCTAATAAGTCTTAAATGTAGAAAAACAACAGAAAAATATAGACGATTTGTCTATTCAATTCACTCTCTGCTTAGAATAACGTGGGGAAAGCACTGAAAGATTTAGTCAATTCTTAGGAGTTGAACCCAGTATCAGTCTGGTCCCTGACCCCTGCAAACAGAGTTTGCCAACACATATAACTTTCTTTTCTAAAGTGATCCAGAAGTGAAACTCAACCCTTTTTTGAAGCATGTGTGTATTCATTAAATTTTATTGAAATGTTGAGATATGGCTGCAGAATAGAGAAGCCGTTTATATTTCCAAAAAGCAAAAAACTTCAAATTGAGCATCAACTGCCCTGTGCCCAGTGCCCCCAGCCCTAAGACTTTGCACTGGGTGCTTGGTTTTAGCCTCAGGCCATCTCCTGTCCTGCCTAGTTTTCACCTATCCTGGATGGCTCTTCAAACTCCAAATTATTCTTGTTCTATTAAGTAGGAACTTTTAATGAGCAATAGAGAAAGAGGGCTTTCTGTTTAACAGACTCCGTTGTAGAAGACAGATGGTGGAGATTTCCCGTCCTACATTCTCCAGAGCCATGGACCTGCTCTAGAGACTGGGTCTATTACTGCAAGGACCTGGCAGAGCCTGGAATGAGCATTAATGGCAACTCCAGTATCCACATATCTCGTGACAGTTAGGATCAAGCTGATTTCCCAGAGACTAATTTGACTACGTCTGTGTCTGTGTCTCTGCTTCCCACTGCCTCTGGGTTAGTCTGGGGTTTCTGGAACTCAGGAGACTGTTTTGGGCTGCTGGGCTCCTTAAGGGGCATTTGGCACCCTGTAAAAGCTGCTCATTAAAGGCAACAGTAGGATTGCTTTCCTGTTAATAGTCTAGCCGTGGAAAGTTTTATCAACTTGGGGAAGCTGGAGCTGGAAGACTGTGGACTCAGAGGGTGGGTCTAGCCTGTTTGGCAAGGCCATAGCAAGTCTACAGAGGGAAGGCCAGGCCCCCAGAGCTCGAGGCCTCGTTCCTGGTGGTCAGAAAAGCCCAGTGAGAGCTCTATTAAAAATAATGACAGCAGTTAAGCCATTCCAGGATCCAGTTTGGGGCTAAAATTCTGATTCTGCTTTTTTCTTTTCTTTCCTCTCACTCTTGAGGTTTGGCTCACCGCTTTTTCCCCTCTCCTGAGGTCCTGTTGACACATGAGTGTTATTAAGGCTTCCGGATGGTGTGATGAAGGGTGGCCATGTCACAAAGGAAGGCTAATTGGCTGCAACTATCTCCTCCACCCCCTCTGGCTGGCCTGAATCTCTTTGGTTTTTAGTTCTTCCTAAAGGGTCTTGGCATTGGTGGCCTACCTCTCTTCAAAATAATTAAAACCAAAGAAATTCAAATGAGTTCATTTCTCACTGTTAATGCTGCTTGTTTGCAAAGTTGGCGGAAGTGGGGAACCATTGGAACAGTTTGGCTCCCTAGGTTGGGCCTGAACCAGATAACTTCTCCTGTAGAAGAGAAGTTAAGCAGGAATGGCAAATTCTGGGCATGTGAGTAAGTGTCAGATTTGTGGCAGGTATTACTTACTAATGGGCCAAGGCTTTACTTTTTCCCCCAGCTGAGTCTAGGCAGAATCTCATGCTCCTTAATATTATACAACTCTCCTAGCTGGTACTATCAGTTATTAGTGTTAGCTCAGGGATTGGAATCTATTTAGATGATCACCCTTGCTCTAAATTGCTGTAAAGCTTGAAAGCGTTTTCTTGTTAGGGGCTGGGCCAAAGGTAAAGTTAATTGGGTAAATTGAAGGTTTGCTTTTAAATTAAAAAAAAAAAAAGAAAGAAAAAACCTCCTTCTTTATGTCTTCCTTCTCCTCTGTCCCAACCATCTCCACACTTGCTCTTTGCAAAACATATTATATCATAGCTTCCTAGGGAAGGCTCTCTGCTTTTCAAGGCACCTGCTGCTACCAAGAATCCCAGTATTAGTGATAAAGGGGCCCCTCTAATCCAGCTGAGACTCTCTCTGCCCAAATTTATACCACTTAAAAATAGTCTTTTGGGTGAGACCTCAATTACAATGAAAAAATGTGTTATCTAAAAAGAATTGGGGAAGTATAGTTAAGACTCAGTACTAGAACAGATAGAGCTGGACTCGAATTGCTAATTATCTTTAATAGCAATTATAGATAATGATAATTAAATTCTTTGAACATTTGTTTCCTCATAAGTAAAATGGAGAAAATAGTGATTCCTCATTTGTAACGATGTTGTGAGGGTAAAATGTGTTCCCACCTGTAAGGCACTTAGCATATTTTGGCAAATTCTGTGCCCATGTAAGGCTTCTCTCATCCCCAAACTTGTGGCAGATACTATTAACAGACCAAGGCACTTAGTAAAGTTGTGCTGATTTTGTCTTCTACTTATTGACTACTTTGACAAAGAGGTGAAGTTAGTTGTCCAAGGTCACATAGCTAATAAGAGAGATAACTAGGCTTTGGGTCTAGGTCTGCTAGATTTAAAAGACTGTGTTCTTAACCATGTTGATATCTCCTATCTGACCTCAGATAAGCTACCATGATTTTCAGCTTTCTGGAGGGAAAAGGAACTCCCTTGTCTAAAAAATGAAGATGGTAACGTTGATTTCCATGAGTTATGGTGAGGATTAAATGAGTCAGTGCTTCCAGCACAGCACTTGGCCTGTTAGAAACATCTACCATCACATATTTATCATCATCATCATTGTTGTTGTTTTTTTCTGAATCTACTCCTTTTCCATCATTTAGCACTGCAGTTGGCACACAACAGGTGTTCAGTATGTGTGAGTAGGCCTTTCAAAGCAACATATGGTATTGTTACTCCAGTAAGGGAGGAGAAATGAATGGCTGTCAGGACTGAGAACTCTGGCTGACCTTCTGGCATCCTCATAAATAATTCCAGGAAATCTGTTTCTGGCTACCTTGGGAAAGGCCAGAAGGAGAAGCTCAGCCAAGCAAGGATCCAAAGCTCTTTCCAGACCCTACAGAATCTCTGCTTTTTGTGGCTTTTCTATAGGAATTGGCCTTCTGAAAAGTCAGTGAGATAAAACCTGTTGTTCTCATGTTCATGAGGGGGTGGCCCCTCAGCCTCCCTAGTGGGGAAAGGGCAGATGATTGGATCATGTAGACAAGGAAATCTCATTCACTGTGTGTCTTTATCATTAATACCCAATGCCTAGAATAGATCCGCTCTTTTGAGATTGTTGAGAGCTGTATTTAGTCACCAAGTGTTCTAAGAAAAGTAGAGTTCCCTGAGCTTTTGCTTTGCTTGAAACATACCCAGGCAAATGCTAGTATAGGATTTATTTTCTGGGCTCTTATACTTCCCCAATCCCATTAGGGAATCAGTTTGATTCTTCTGGAAGTCTTGCTTAAACTCTTGGTGGTTATTTCCTTCTTAAAAACATGTGAATTTCAGTAATGGCAACTTTATATTTCTTTCTTTCTTTTTTTTTTTTTTTGGTTCTGATGCAAAAACAAAGGGTGAAGTTTATTACAAGCTTAAGCTCGGGCCCTCAGTTCTGTCAAAATGGCGGACAGGTCTGAGCGGCCAGGAGGGGTTGGGCCGAGGTGATCTTATAGAGCACAGAAAGGAAATTGGGAGGGGGAGTGGGATGAAAGGAGAGTGGAGTAAGGGCGAGTCCAGGTATCTTGTCACTTGCTAATTGGATATCTTGGTGGAGCCAGAAGAGGGAGGGTGGTTGCTAATCAGGAAGGGGCAGGTATTGTTCAACCGGTGGGGGTGGCTTGGGGAACTGAAGCAGGGAACCAAAATTTGCAAAGCAAGCATTAGCAACTTTATATTTCTACTGGGAAAGTGACAATGGTATTCCTCACTTTCAGTGTGCACATGTCTGTCACTCCTTATGGCTCACCTATTTTTTTTTTTAACCTATTTTTGAATTATCTAAATTTCTTTTTCTTTTTGAGAGTAGTTTTAGGTTCACAGGAAACTTGAGAGCAAAGAATAGAGATTTCCCATATATCCCCTGTCTCCACACAGGTATAGCCTCCTTTATTGTGAACACCATCCCCACTACAGTGATAAAATTATTGCAATTAATAAATTAATCAACCTACACTGATGCATCATAATCACACACCTTCCATAGTTTATGTTATCGTTCACTCTTGCTGTTGTTCCTTCTATGAGTTTAGACAGTGTGTAATGATATTATCTATCATTGTCACAGTCCTAAAAATCCTTTGTGCTTTGCATCTTTATCCCCCCTCACCCTGTGATTTTTTTTTACTGTCACCATAGTTTTGCCTTTTCCAGAATGTCATATAGTTGAAACCATATAGTATGGAGCCAAAATTATTATTAGTAATTTTTTTTATTTTTACATATACATGTGTTTATTAGATTTCCACTTTTTGCCTTCACAAAATTAAAAAGGCTTTAAATTTAACAACAGGCTTGGCGCCTGTGGCTCAACGGGCTGAGGTGCCAGCCACGTACACCTGAGCTGGCAGGTTCGAATCCAGCCCGGGCCCGCCAAAACAACAATGATGGCTGCAACCAAAAAATGGCTGGGCGTTGTGGCGGGCGCCTGTAGTCCCAGCTACTTGGGAGGCTGAGGCAGGAGACTTGCTTGAGTCCAGGAATTGGAGGTTGCTGTGAGCTGTGATGCCACAGCACTCTATCCAGGGTGACAGCTTGAGGCTCTGTCTCAAAAGAAAAAAAAAATAATAAAATAAAATTTAACAACAATAACAATGTTTAAGGTAAGGACTAGAAACAAAAACCTCGCAAAGAATGAATGAAGATAAATACATTCAGAAAAAAAATCAGACGATTGCTATAATAGACATACTTTTATTTGACAATGTGAATGTTACTTTCTTGGC
The DNA here is from genome assembly GCA_963573935.1 of Arctocebus calabarensis. NCBI lineage: Eukaryota > Metazoa > Chordata > Mammalia > Primates > Lorisidae > Arctocebus > Arctocebus calabarensis. Next base: position 13,339 of record CAUYON010111472.1, on the reverse strand, counting down.
ATTACTATTATTATTATTGCTTAATACTTTGTTGCAGCAAAATTATTATTTTTTAACTTTTTCAATTTCCAAATAATTGGACATTTACAGAAAAGTTGGAAAGCTAGTAGTACAGAGAGCTCCCACATGCTTTCACTTAGCTTTCCCGTCTTACACAATCACAGTACATATGTCAAATCTAACAAATTGATATTGGTTCAATACTATAAACTGCAGACTTTATTTGAATTTCTCTAGTTTTTCCATGAGTGCCTTTTTTGTTCCCTGGTCCAATCCAGAATATCACATTGCATTCAGTTGTTGTGTTTCCTTAGTTCTCTTTGATCTGTGACAGTTTCTGAATTTTTCTTATTTTTTATGTCATTGACAGATATTTTGAAGAATGCATATCTATTAGGGTTTGTTTAATGCACCATTTGTTTATTAAAATAAATGTTTTATTTTATAGTAGTTTGAGATTCACAAAAATTTCCAAGATAAAACAGCGAGTTTCACATACACCACATTCAGTTTTTCTTATTATTAACATCTTACATTGTTATGGTATATTTGTCACAATTAGTCACGAATATTGATACATTACTACTAACTAACCTCCATAGTTTATAAATATTTCTTTAATTTTTACTTAACATGCTGTTTCTGTTCCAGGATCCCATTTAGGTCACCAAATGTAACATATGTTTAGTTGTCTAATCTCCTTAGGCTCCTCCGGACTACGACAGTTTCTCAGACTTTCCTTGGTTTTTGTTTTTTTTTTATATAGAGCCTCAAGCTGGGTAGAGTGCCGTGGCATCACAGCTCATAGCAACCTCCAACTCCTGAGCTCAAGTGATTCTCCTGCCTCCGCCTCTCAAGTAGCTGGGACTACAGGCACCCGCCACAACACCTGGCTATTTTTTTGTTGTTGCAACCATCATTGTTGTTTGGCGGGGCCAGGCTAGATTCGAACCCTCCAGCTCAGGTGTATGTGGCTAGCGCCTTAGCCACTTGAGCCACAGGTGCTGAGACAAACTTTCCTTGTTTTTGATGACCTTGACAGTTTTGAGGAGTACTGGTCAGGTGTTTTGTAGACTGTCCCTCATTTGGTATTTATCTGCTATTTCTTTTGTGATTAGACTGGGGTTATGGTTTTTTGGTAGGAAGACCACAGAGGTAAAATGCAATTCTTGTGACATAATATAAAGGGTGACTAACATGGATATTATTTATGACTGTCAGTGTTGACTACATACACTGGCTGAAGAGGTATCTGTTAGATTTCTCCATTGTCACTTTCTTTCCCCTCCCTGTGCTTCTCCTACTGTACATCTTTATAAGAATGTCCTTTAAGGAATGGAGAGTTATGTGCCACCTCCTGAGGGCAGAGTGTCTACGTACTTTTAGAATTCTCTTGCATGTGATTTTTGTCTTATGCCTCCCATTTTTTTTTTATTATTTATATATAGTATCAATATGAACTCATTGCTATTTATTTTATACTTGGGGTTATAGCCCAATACTACTTTACTTATTTTGTTGCTCAAATTATTTCAGCATTAGTCATTGGGAGCTCTGTCACTTTGGTTCTGTATCCCTTTGACACAGCCTTATCATTTGGTTTGTTTCTATGAATGCATGTGGGTATGTATTTCCCCTCCTTATTTTCTGACACTACAAGATGCTTCAGAGTCATCTTGTATAATTCCTGCCCCAGCAGTAAAATCAGTCATTTCTGTAAGAAGAAATAGCTCTTTATATTGGAGAATGGCTTCAGAAACCAAGATCTGGGCACCAGGAGCTGCCTGTGTTACTGAAGTGCATTGCTTTTAGGCCCTCTCAGCTGAGTGAGCAAGCGAATACATGTGTGTAGTAATCCACATAATTATTAATATTTCTGCATATTGCCATCTGTATTTATATTAAGCCAAATGTAAGCATGTATCAATAAATTCAGTCCTAATTCAGCTTGTTGTTCTTGCTTAATTGTAAATTCTCTTACCAAAAGTAAAACTCCTGGGTTATACTATCTGCTACACATTTACTTAATTGTAAATTCCAGGATACATGTACAGTTGTTGCAGAATTAACCCACACCCTTGTGGGAAATAACTTCATCAGCTATAGTACAGTGCTAGGCATACTTCCTTTCCTCCTTGGTCTTACAGGCACCATTTGTTTGTAAAGTTTAGTAGGTTAGCACTTTTCCCCAATATAGTCTTTCAGGGAGGTTTGCGTCATGCTTTTGCAGTATAGTTAGATTCTTCTGCCATGGTATGCATTTCATCTGGGATTGCCCTGATTTCTTAAACAATATGATTTTAATTTGCACATATTAAGCTTTACTCCTTGTGCCGAAAGCGTCTATGGTTTTCTTTTTTTATTTTCCAGTGACCTCTGAACTCTTTATTGGTATAAAGGCATGCTGTTCTACCGCCTCAGTGTCTCAGAACTTTGCTGTCCTTGGTCTCAGACAGCACTTTGCCATCCACTATGCTGCAGGTGGTGGTCTTTTGGATGGTTTGTGTGGAGTTGCTCCTGTCCAGGGCATCACCAAGGTTGAAGTCCTCCCCGTCTTCCAGCAGGCAGCATTAGGTGGCAATGTCAGCCTCTAGCTTGATCTTGATGTTCCCCAGTGCCTCATACTCCTGGGCCTGGTGCTGCCCCTCTGTCAGGGTCTGTGCCAGCTCAGACTCCAAATGCAGCAGGACCCCATTGAGTTGCACCATCTGCATGGCATAGCAGGCCTCCACCTCCCTTAGGCTGTCTTCCAACTTGGACTTCTGATTTCTCATGGAGCCCAGCTCAATTTCCAAGGATTGGACTGTACTTATCAGCTCTGTGAGCATTGTCTTAGCAGCTCCAACCTCAGCAAACTGTGAGGTGACCACTAAGGGGCTCTCCTCTATCTGCTGGGACCAGGTCTTGGCCGGCTCTTCTTGGTTCTTCTGAGCCAGCTTGTCATACTGGGCCCGCATGTCTGCTATGATCTGCTCAGGTCCTGGGATTTGGCAGCAGCTACCTCCACAGTCAGCCCAGAGCTGGCGATCTGGGTTTGTAGGACTTTTACTTCCTCCCCATGGTTCTTCTTCATGAAGAGCAGCTCCTCCTTTAGAGCATGGATCTCTGACTCTAGCTGCAGTCGAGTGACATTGGCGTCATCAATGACCACTTCTATGGATTTTTAACAAGTACATAGTGTTTCCTATTTTTTTTTTTTTACTTCCATTGAGCTATACTTTTCTTTCTTTCTATTTTTTTTTTTTTTTGAGACAAAGTCTCACTATGTTGCCCTCAGTAGGGAACAACCTCAGACTCTTGGGCTTCAGTGGTTCTCTTGCCTCAGCCCCCCAAGTAGCTGGGATTACAGGCGCCCACCACAACACCCAGCTACTTTTTTTTGTTATTTTAGCAGGCTCAGACTGGGCTCAAAACTGCCAGCCCCAGTGTATGTGGCTGGTGCTCTAACCACTAAACTCTGGGTGTTACCCTGAGCTATACTTTTTAAGAGTAGTTTAAAAAATCACTAATGAAAAATAAGGACTGTCTTTTACTCATTAATTATTGAAAGAAACTGTAAGATATTAAAACCAGTTCAAATAGCCTTTGAGGAGCTAGGCATCAAATATTAGGATAATAGTTCTACAGTAGATACAAAACTGATTATTGTCCAAAGGGCCATAAGCTATAAATTATAAGAATACCCATCCCATAGGAAAGAAATTGTTTCCATCTCTCTTGGACTAGAATATATAAGCCAAACTCTGCCCCAATAGAGCTGTAAAATAGCTCAGGCAAGAGTTTGTCATGACCAGCACTGCCCTGGGAGAATATCCAATAATTGCTTTTCAAGTTTCAGATAATTTTCCTGATGCTGAGTTGATGAAAAAAAATGGATTGGTGGTATCCAACAAAAGTTCATAATTAAAAATAGGACAAAATTGGTAAAGAGGTAAAATTAAGTGAGGAAAGTAAGGATAGAAGGAATCCATGGGTAAAGTTAGAATTCAGGCACTTAATACCTGAAAGTCTGATACAACTACTAAGGGAAGATGGCGCATTTGGCTGTAAGATTTCTAGCCCCCAAAGCAAAAAGCGATCTAGGGGATTTCTAAGATTTGGGTCTGCTTTTTCAGAGGGGCAATTAAAAAAAGAAGCTATTGGTCAAATTATAGGAAGAAGTGTCTAGTCTACAGAAGCTGAGAAACTTTGGGGACTAGAGAAGACCTGAGGCGAATCCTAAATGTTCTCAGGCTTTATTGTCAAGCCATAGTCAATTGGGTGCTTCTAGACGAACCCTTTGCTAATTAAATCAAGGTTGTTCTGCTATAAGCCAAACAGAGAGCAGATGGCTCTCTGTGTTCCCTATTATGATGTGTCTGCAAGATTAATTTTCTATGAATGTCATTTGAAGAGGTGATAAGGTTGTATTAATAATGATAGCGTAACAAGTCTCAAGCAAACTATATAACTGAAGCTGGTCTTCCCAATCCCCTGAAATTACACACTCAAGAACTAGGGGCATAAGAATTTGCAAAGAGAGCTCTTTAGGCAAGAACGGGGCTCAAAACAGAATAGAATAGAAGGTCAGCCATGGAGAAATCAGAAGGCTGCTCTTTGTTAGTTCTTGCTTCTGGCTTGTTTGGAATTTTCTTAATTAATTGCACTATTATGTTTCTGATTTTTAGATAAATATCCTTTTGAAATGTCCAACCTGTGTTGTTTTATCCGCCTTGAGGCAGTAGCAGGAACGCACTGAGTCTCTATAGGTGGTATCAGAATTATCATGGGAGAAATCTTAGGAGGGGAGGAAAGCAGAGGCCAAAAATTGAAGTTACCGAAAAGTGGACTTCCTGGGAGCATATCTTGGCTCTGGTTGTAGAAGGGAGGTTTTATAGTTGGTTCTTGTAAGGGCAATTCCCTTACTGTGTCTTTATGTATAGCTGGGATTGACACTCTTTTTGCGTGAATCACAATCTCTGAGTCAGGCAGCAGCGCTGTAGGATTTCCTCCCCCTACAGGATTAATGGAAAATGGCTTTTCTCTTTGAAAGGGTGTTGGAAATACAATCCTTTCCCTGGCTTCAAATTCAGGCAGATCATTTCCAAGATAAGTGTTCTCAATTGAACCGTTTTCATTTTCCCAATGAGGTCACCACTGGGGCTCCCCAGGAGGCCTCCCACACAGGGAACATCACACCGTCTTGCTCAGCCCTGGAGATGCTATCTGGCTGCCCTGGCACGTGTCCTGTGCCTGGGACATGGTGAGAGCAGATATGGCTCCGCCTTGTCTCAACCACAAAGATGGGAATCTCAGCACTTTGAGTGATGATTTTGTGGTTTACAGATGGGGAGAAGTGCTCACGAACCGAAGGAGCATTATTTTACTCAATGGTGGGGCATAAAATGCAAGCATTGGGTTTAAGGCTGCAAAAACTTTCAGGAATTTTCCATTTGCATCAGTATTACTTTATTACAAATTACCATAATAATCAGCATCTGGAACATTTTGCAGGCCATGGGAACCATGGTTTCAAAGGTGTTCATATTATAAATATCATGGAAGGTCATATCTATATGCAGATACTATTTTCCCATTATTTATACCCCCACAAACAATAACACAAATAAATTGCCTATAGCCACCTAAAAAATGTTTCTCAGGATTTTACTTACCAAAGACTTTAATGAATTAAAAAGTCTTATATTCAAAATTATAAATTATCCTCTCAATTGAGGAGCTGACATCAATCATTCATACTTCACTCTGAATTGTTTAATTACTGACTTTCTCCTCCCTAACATCCTTCTGAAAAGTGGCCCTTAAGGGACTGGAGACTTTTATTAGAAAGGAGTGGGAATGTGGAATGGGAAAGACTTAAAATGGGAAATACTGAATCATATCTTAGTTTCCTTTCAGCCTTAAGACTTTTCTCTGGCTTAAAATATCCTTTCCTTAAAAATTTATATCCTGTATTTTAGCCAATCTGGGGTATGATATATGGTTACAATAATACACACCTGAGGATAGTCACCTAATATAAATACCTAGTCAGGATCTCAAATTCAAGTTAAGTAGTGACAAGAGGGCAGTTCCAAGTGAATGGCTTATTGTTTCCAGGTTTGGCTCTTAAAGAGTTTTCAAGCTATTGGTGGGTGTGACTACAGAGTGAGCACAGAGGTAGGAGAGGAAAGTGGTATCCTAATTTCTGAGATGCTCACAGATAATCAGCATAGAGCACACATTCTGCATCTCCTTCCCACCCCATGATAAGGTCTGTCTTTCACCTTACTCTCTTCAACACTCTCCCTTGGATGAAGTCCCATTGTAATAGATTCCCTTCATTGGCTCATTCGTTTATTCATTCTAAGAGGTAAAGGTTTTTGAATTGCAAATAACAGAAGATGGCCTTGACTAATTTAAATAGGGATATATTGGAAAGTTAACAGGGAATTGAATAACAAAGCCATGACAGTTTGTGGATAAGACCTTATTTTTCCACCACTCTCTGTAACACTCTTTGCAACATGAGTTTGCAGTTCCTCCCTTGAAGGAGGAGAACCTAGTTTCTCCTCCCTGAATCTAGGCTGAGCCTCTGACTTCCTTTGGCTAATGGAATGCCATGGAAGTGGTGATGTGCCCAGTCTGAACCTAAGCCTCAACAGGCCTTATATGTTTCTATTCTCTCTCTCCTGGAAGTCAGCCCAGATGTATGTAAATAATCTCAGGCTTGAAACATGAGATACCATGTAAAATAAAAAATCCCAGCTGAGACCACCATAGACCAGCCACTCCCTGGTTCACCACCAGCCGATTGTAGATGCTTGAGTGAATTCCTCCAAAGAGAGGAGAAGGTTAGCCAAATTCAAATTACTGATCCCCAGAATTTTGAGATAAGTAAATGGATATTATTTGTTACACAGCAAGAGCCCACTGGCACAAAAACCTTGAGAAGAACAGAATTTAGGAACCAGGGCACTTGTAGCTCCCCTAGAGAGCTGCCACCAGATGCTCTAGTTACCTTTTATTCTTTTTGAAACCTGCTCATTTCTGGGCAAAATAATGTGATTGGTCCATTTTGTGTCATAAGTACTTCCCTAGGATGGGGATGAAATCTTTTGGCTCAGCAGGTTTGCCTAAATCACAAGAAGCAGAGAAAGGACAATTTGTTATAGGAGGGCAGCAGCAGCTGTTTCTAAGAATAGGGAAGAAGAGGTCCCATGTAGACAAAGCACATGTCCACTATATTCATTTATTCTGTATTCACTTGGAGAAGAGCTAAGACATTCTCTTTTGAGCAAGGAAGCACTGGTTTAATGGAGGAATTAGAAAGGAAACCGCATGTTTATGGGGCCAGAGATAGCTTTGAGTGCCATAGGAGGTCACTTGGCCCAGATCTACTACCAGGAAGATTTTGAAGGTGATTGAATCCTAACTGAGCTCTGTAAGCTAAATCATGAGGTAGTTAAAAGGTAAGAGTGGCAAGGAGCACAGGTGGCCCCTTTACACACTTGGGATAGCCTTGTAAGTGAAAACCTAAAGTTTCACCAGGGGCCATATTTCAATGACACTATGCCTGGCTTGGCCCAACTTCTTTAAGAAAGAGAGGAGGAGAGAATTTGGTTTATGGACTCCATCAGTTCCTATTGCTTTATCACCTCCAGTTCTCCCACTTGTTATCTTGTAGGCACCTAAGTTTGCTGCTCTGGCTAAGAAGCTAAAGAACGTTACTTGGTCAGAGTGGCCTAGATGGTCTGGGAAGGATCAGGTGGGGGCTTGAGCTGAATAGATGAGGGGAATTGTGGAGAGCCTTGTCTTCCAGGTAAGAAACTTGTGTTGTTGGTTTTTTTTTTCATAAACAATGCAGAGCTATTGCAGGTCTTTGAGCAAGGGTGTTCATGGCTCAGATTTGTGTTCCAAAAAGATTGGCATGGCAGCAAGTAGAAGGAAGACAGTCAGTGGCAACAAAGGAGGCAGGGAGGCCAGTTAGGAAGCCTCTGTTGTTTTCTGGACAAGTGAGGGCTTCAACTAAAGGGAGTGGGATGAGAAAAAGGTGAGGCTTTTTGATATCCTCAAAGGAGATCTGGAGACATAGATAGCTTCTGTCTTTAAAATTGTTGTTGTTCCCGTAGACTAAAATCATAATCTAAAAGGTCTTTGTGTCTAATAAACCTCCCCTAGGTCACATGAGATAAACCCATTCTGGAGAAATTGGTAACAAGCATAAGTTTATATGATGCTGAGATACAAAAGTCCTCCTCATTCTTGCTAGGACGAAAAACCAGCTCTTCTTGGACCTACTCCACTTGCCAGAGACCCGGTCACTTTCCACACCCATTTAGAGACACAATGCAGGACAAAGGGCTATCAAAGGTCAGCCTTGAACTAGAAGCATATGGGAAAGGATTTTTACCAGAGGCGGCATCCGAGCCTCTTGCTGTTCAGTGATCAGAGATTGACTGTTCAGAGAAAGTGCATCTGATGCCTTAGTCACAACTGGCTCACCGAGACAACGATGAAACATGGCATCTGCAGCCCAAGGCATGAAAGGAGCCGCTGCCAGCAGATCTATGCTGCCTTCTGGGGAGGGGTGGCATCCTTACTCCAAAGGGTCTGAACAGAAAGCAAAAAAGAAAGATCGAGTTGAGAGTTCCTCATTCCGTATAACAGAGCAGGCTTGGAGAAGAAGGCAGGTCTCTAGGATGTTTATGAATAGGGAGGGTAAAGAAATAACATGAATTTGTAGTGGAGAGAAGTGGATTATTTTATTACCTAGTATTTTTCTTTAAACAGACAACTTGATAATCAACCAGTGTCACCACTGTGAGAATAGCCCACAACACAAAATCCCGGTGAGAAGAGCCCACATCAACAAAATCCCCGAGCTGCGGACCCTAACATGGGTGTGGAGAGAAGGGAATATTTATACACTATTGGTGGGACTGCACACTAGTTCAGCCTTTTGGGAAAGAAGTATGGAGAATCCTCAAAGAGCTAAAAGTAGACTATCCATTTGATCCTGCAATCCCATTATCAGGTATCTACCCAGAAGAAAAAGTAGCATTTTATGAGAAGGACATTTGCACTCGAATGTTTATAGCAGCTCAATTCAGAATTGAAAAGTTGTGAAAACAACCCAAGTGCCCAGCAACCCATGATTAATAGACTGTGGCATATGTATATTATGGAATACTATTTGGCCAAAAAAAGATGGAGACTCAGGTGGGATGCAGTGGCTCATGCCTCTAATCTTAGCCCTCTGAGAGGCCTTGGCAGGTGGATTGCCTGAGCTCACAGGTTCGAGACCAGCCTAAGCCAGAGCAAGAACCTCCTCTCTAAAAATAGTTGGTCATTGTGGTGGGTGCTATAGTCCCAGCTATATGGGAGGCTGAGGCAAGAGGATCGCTTGAGTCCAAGAGTTTGAGGTTGCTATGAACTATGACATCATGGCACTCTACCAAGGACGAGACTCTGTCTCAAAAAAAAAAAAAAAAAAAAAGGGACCTTTTGTATTTATCTGGATGGAGTTGAGGCACTTTTCTCTCAGTAAAGAATCCCAAGAATGGAAAAAGAAGTATCCCATGTACTCAACAGTACTCCTCAAGAAAAATGGAGGGGAAGTCAGGGAATGGTAATTGTCAAAAATTATTGATGGAAGGGAGTCAGTCACCTCCCACCTAATGGATACAATGCAGGGGTATGTGATACACCTCCTGAGTGAAAGACTCATCTACAATTAGGACTTTACCATAAAATGCAAACATTGCAATCTAATCATATGCGCCCTCATTTTAATCTGAAATAAACAAAAAATCCAGATATTGGTGGTTCAGTTGGCACATTTCACATACGTTATAGGCCTAAAAGCTGTAGTGGAGTATGTGACTCTTTTACTGTGGTTGCAAAGTTCACACAATTGCATGGAAAAATGATCATATTACTATGTAGAATGAAGGTTAACAGTGCAATCCGACCTATTGGTATTAGTGATGGGGAAAGTGTGTAAGGAAGGAAATTTGACAACAAACCCCAATTACAGCCTTTCGTTTTTGTCTCCAAATGATGCCTTTGAGTACAGAGCTTCATGGATATGATAGAAGACTGTATATCACAGACCTTTACAGTTTGGCTTCCTCACCAGGCCACATTGCCGACACAATGCGTTCACACAGTGTGTTCACAATGCAGTGTCTGCTTGGCATAAACCTAGAATGTATTGTCAATCGTACAACCTTGTGGTTGTGTGAGTACATGTGTAGTTCAAGCATTGATTTAAGTGAAATATTTTAAGTACATCAGACATTTTCTAATACTGGTTTTTTTCTTTTTCTTTATTTTTTTTTCACTAACGTGGGCAATTGGAGAAAATGAGAGAGAATCTGTCCTCCCTTGACAGTGCATTTCTTTTGACTGTACTGCAGAAAAAGTTAGGATACTGTGTGATTAATTCTCAAATAATAGTGATTACAGTGTAGCAAGGATGTATTATGAGCCCAGTTACTTTACTCATATCCTTTAACATTTTTTAAGTTAAGGTAAATGTAATTATAGTAGAAACTATAGAAAAATCTGATGAGGGAGAAAGTAAGTTACCTGCAATATTGTGGGATTCCTGGAGGCCTCTTTTAAAAGACAACTACATCGTTTCAGAGTCACAACACCTTGAAGGTAGATGAGGAGCTGATGACTTTCACTCTGGCCAGTAGGGCTGGAGAGAATGGGAGAAAGATCTGGAAGACACTTTTCAAGGGAATGAAGTCGAGAGGGGATCTGTAATCCTGGGCACTGCTGGCTGCCTGCCAAGGAAGCCTAGACTTGCTGTACCAGGGAGAACAAGGGCTGCCCAGAACAGGTGGGGAAGATCACAAGGTGGTGTTTTGTCTCTTGCTGGCTAGCTAGCCGTTTAGAAGCCTTTTCCAGCCTTTTCTTTCCAACTTCCTCTTTTCCTAGTGAGACAGCCTGGGGCTCTTCTAAGATATCTGCCCTGCCTTGTTATGCACAATCAGGTGATGAGAATCTGTTTGGGAGGGAGGGTTGTGCTGACGCCTCCTGCCTAGGAGACTGATGCCTGGCCTGCTCTGCCATTGCCGTAACCCACAGAACAGCATCTGCTCTCTCTGTCTCTCCTGATTCCCTTGCTCTTCTCATGGGTTTATTGCATTTATATTAAATGCTTCTCTTCCCCAGTCCTGCTAGAGGTCAGGGGAAGTGTTTCACCTGGTGAGGACATCTCCTTAGCCTAGTGAAGATATCTGCTTTCATGAAAATGTTTCTCAGGAGGCGTATAATTGAAAGGAAAGGAGATGCTGTGTTTAAGACAGGGCCTTCTCAAGCCCTATGCAGTCTGACTTTTGGAGGCCCACTATATGATTTATCAAAAATACAGCTGCACCCATATCCCATATTAAAGATACGTTTTTAGCTTAAAATTTTTTTTTCTAGGGACTTTTATATTGGCGCTTTAAAAATTATCTGGCTCTACCTAACTTTCATTTCATTTATGGTTGGCTATGAGTTCCCGACAATCACTGCACATACTTAGGGGAACTTGTGAAGTAAGAAAATTGAACCTATAAAATGCATGAGATGTAATGAAAGCTTTATGAATATTAACTTTAACAGTTAATGAAGTTGGTGTGTAGAGATTTAATCAAGCATTTATTAATTTAATTTTTATTATTTTCTTTGGTAGTTTTGGAGCCAACAATTATTTTTCTACCTGAGTCTCATATATTTTCTAGGCCCCTGTAAAGTTTTTAGCCCTGAGATTTCATTGCACTAGCGAGGTTCTGTTGTAACTTTGATTCTCAAAGATTTTGGTTTCAGGACACATTTACATTCTTATTATTGAGGATCCATGGAACTTGTTTTTTATTTTTTAAGGGGGGTATATCCTTGAACATTTCTTATACTAGAAATGATGAGTGAAATTTTTTAAAATATCCTATTTACTAACTTATTGAACAATAATGACAATGAACCGACTAGATGTTACATAATTAACTTTTTTAATGATGAATAAATATATTCCCCCCCAGAAACCATAATGAGAAAAGCAACATTTTTGCAAATTTCTTTAATGTGTGACTTAATAGATTCTCACACACTGAGACCCCAGTGTCAGTGTGTGACATGTGTTGTGCCCTCAATGAATCCCCAACAATAAAAAGAAATAGATTCTCATAATCTCTTTGGCATTCAATGTATTGCCATATATCATTTTGACAGCAGTATAAGAAACAATTTAGCTTTGTGCAGTGATGAAGTTAGAAAATGGGGGTGTGGAGCAAGATGGCGGACGAGTAACAGCTTCCTTGCGGCTGGGCACGGTGAGACTGGGGAGAGAGGACTTCAGGCATCTCTGCCAGGCAGGATCTGCCCAGAAACTTCCCTTTGGGGACACAGGTAGACAGCTTGAGGCTTCTGGACACCCTGAGGAAGGCTAAAGCAGCAGAGATTGGGCAAGTGCTTGCATCTGTTCATTTGGTCTGATCCTGTTGGCGGCTGTGGCTGGGGCAGCAGTGGGACTGCGGGCTGGAAGGGCCTTGCCTTTGAGCCCTTTGGGTTTCTTTTTGACTCAGCACTTGGTTGAACTGCCTTGGGAGAACTTGGGCAGAAGTGTGGGGTTTTTTTGAGTGGTGCCTGGGGCCCCAGACTGGGACACCAAGCCAGACGGAGCTGTCAGTGTTTGGTGGTGGGCTGTGTGGAGCCATTGTGGGAGAACTGCCCTGGCAAGCTTCACCCTCAGGGTCGCAAAACAGGCATTGGGTGGGAGCGAGTAATCTACTGACTGAGCAGCCTAAAGGTGGGGACTGAGACGCCTTGCAGTCTTAGCCCTCAGGGGCATAGGGTGAGACCGGTTTTGGCACACTGGGTAAGTGGATAGCCACTCAAGGAGTGTTCCCAGGCACAGTGCTTTCCAGGGGAAGCTTCGGCTTAGCCCAAGTTAGCAATTTAAAGTGTCTTCTAATCAGGCTGAGGAGGATTTAAGCTCTCCACCCTGCAGGGTTTGAGAAATCATTAGAAACACAGGGTCACTCCCTACAAAGATCCAGTAACAACAGAGTGATTCTGCAGGGTCTGATCTGGCAGAGACACCTCCCCAACTCTGAGGAAGGTCATAGGCAATAGTGATAAATAATCATGAGGCGGAATCAACAGAAAAACTCTGGCAATATGAATAACCAGAGTAGATCAACTCCCCCAAGGAAAGACAAGGTAGATGAAGTACAAGATCCCTTGCATAAGGAAATGGCTGAGATGTCAGAAGTTGAATTCAGAGTCTGGACAGCAACTAAGATCAGCTCAATGGAGGAAAACATGAAATTAGAATTTCAAGCAGTAATTCAAAAGACACAAA
>CAUYON010111471.1:0-10417 GCA_963573935.1 Arctocebus calabarensis | reverse complement strand
TGGCATCTCAGCTCACAGCAACCTCCAATTCCTGGGCTCAAGTGAGTCTCCTGCCTCTGCCTCCCAAGTAGCTGGGACTACAGGTGCCCGCCACAACGCCCGGCCATTTTTTGGTTGCAGCCGTCATTGTTGTTTGGCGGGCCCTCGGGCTGGATTCGAACCCGCCAGCTCAGGTGTACGTGGCTGGCGCCTTAGCCCGTTGAGCCACAGGCGCCGAGCCAACATTTTAAAAATATTTGCTGTTTGTAAATATGACACAAAATAAGCCTCAGACAGTTGGATAAATTGAAATTGGCACAATGCTAGAACATTCAATGGCTGGAAAGGAGTGCTAGCAAGAATCTCAAAGCCATCAAAATGTCATCCATATTTCTCCCACAGCATTGTGATTTCCAGGCTAAAAGGTGGTGGAGGACCCTAACCAACTGTAAGGACAGTTTCTAGCTTGGTTGAAGTAATAGCTGAGGACACTGAAATATTAGCAGTTATGATAACAAATTATACTCAAGTCTGCATTTTAAAAACAAGCCTCTAAATTGTGTGTCCTGTGTTAAGGTAGTCATAAGGGACAGGGAGCTCATCCAGGCTGTGGCACTAGCTGTGTCTCCTCCCAAGATTCAGGTTCTTGGCTCGGCGCCTGTGGCTTAATGGGCTAAGGCGCCAGCTGTGGGTTCGAATCCAGCCCGGGCCCGCCAAACAACAATGACGGCTGCAACCAAAAAATGCCGGGCATTGTGGCGGGCACCTGTGGTCCCAGCTACTTGGGAGGTGGAGGCAGGAGACTCGCTTGAGCCCAGGAATTGGAGGTTGCTGTGAGCTGTGATGCCATAGAGCTCTATACAGGGTGACAGCTTGAGGCTCTGCCTCAAAAAAAAAAAAAAAAAAGATTCAGGTTCTTTTTTTCACTTTGATTTAGCTGATCCCAGATGGGGAGAAGAAGTGACAGGTGCAGTAGATTCTGGTTATTTCTTCCCATCTCCCTCCTCCCTTTTGCTTGTTTTTTGCAGTTTTTGGCTGGGGCTGGGCTTGAACCCGCCACCTACTCCTTTGAGCCACAGGCGCCACCTCCCTTTTGCTCTTTTATTTCCTTTTTAAATGCCATTTTCCTTACTTCTGATTTGTCTGTGTAAAACATTATAAAAATTTCCTAATCTGTAAAATGGAAATAATGGTATCCGTACAACTAATTCACCAGTAGGTTGTTGGGAAAATTAAATAAAGTCATGTATGTAAACGTTGCAAATAGCAGTGCCTGATATATTAATGTACTTGCTCAAAAGTGTTAGCCATTATTATTAGGATTATCAATATTATTCTTTTACATACTCTCACCATAAAAATCAAAAAAGCCCATAAAATACAAAAATAATAAAATTCATATTTGAATTATGACCGCATTCACATAACTACTGCTCTGGAATAACAATCTCTAACACCTCGTGTGTGAGTCCATGCTTCCCCTTCCCGGTGCCAGCCCACTGCTCTCCCTCTCTCCAAACGTATGTGTGTACATATGCCTGCATGTATGCAACAAATGCAATCTGTTTATGACTGGGCCCTTTTAAAAAAATTAACTATTAAGGGTACATAATAGTTGTATATCTTCATAGGGTACATGAGATGTTTTGATACAGGCATACAATGTGAAGTAATCAAATCAGGGTAACTGGGGTATCTCTCACCTCGGGTTTATCATTTCTTTGTCTTAGGAACATTCCAATTCCACTCTTTTAGTTATTTTAAAATACACACTTATTGTTGATTATAGTCATTTTGTTGTGCTATCAAATATTGTTCATTATATCTATGTTTTTTAAATTTCAGATGAATGAACTATTGGGCCCTTTATCCATCTCTACTTTGCTCCAACCCTGTTACCATTCCTAGCCTCTAGTAACTATCATTCTATTCTCCGTCTCCCAGAGATCAATTTTTAATATTTAGCTCCCAAATATGAATGAGAACATGCAAGATTTGTCTTTCTGTTCTTGGTTTATTTTCCTTAACATAATGTTCTCCCATTCCATCCATTTTGTTGCAAATGGCAGGATTTCATTCTTTTTATGATTGTATTATATTCCATTGTGCATTTGTACCACAATTTCTTTATCATTGGACACTCAAGTTGATTCCAAATCCTGGCTACTGTGAATAGTGCTGCAATACACTTGGAAGTGCACATGTCTTTCCATATATTGATTTTCCTTTCTTTGATACATACTCAGCAGTGGGATTGCTGGGTCATACAGTATTTCTAATTTTAGTCTTTAGAGGACTCTCTGTATTATTCTCTATAGTGGTTACAGTGTATAATTTTACAGTCCCACCAACAGTGTACAGGCAAGGTATCTCCATATCTTTGCCAGAATTTATTACCTGTCTCTCTCTCTCTCTCTTTCTTTCTTTTCTCTTTTCTTTTTTTTTTTTTTTAACAGAGTCTTGCTCTGTTGCCCAGACTAGAGCACAATGGTATGATCATAGCTCACTGCAGCCTCCAACTCAAGTAATCCTCCTGCTTCAGCATACACCACCATGCTGGTAGAATCAGGTGTAACTGCCCCCGCTCAGGCAGGGTCAGACTCATGTCCCTCCCAGGAAATAGGTGGAGGGATACCAGCCCCCCAACCAAAGCAAGTGACATGGCCTCAGGTGCTCCTGAGGAACATTTTGCCCTAAGATAGAAAAACTTTTCTCTGTGGACATGCCCAGGCTAGTAAGAACAATAGTTAGATGTTTACAGAAAGGAAGTAACTGGAGGGCTTCACAGGGTGAAGCTAGGGGTTGGGCACTTGCAGAGGTTACGGGAAGAGGTACTCTGTCCTTTTCTCTTTTTAGAAAATGGCCATTCTTCAAGTTTTGAGGAACTTATCAGACAGAACAGATAGTCAGACACCGTTGTGGTTAAGCCTGCGGCAAAATGTTGAGAAAGTATGTTCAATTTAGATCAACTATATATGTATCCAGCAGCATCTGTGCTGGACAAAGAATTTTCATGGCAGCTTCTGCTGTTTCACCATTATTTGTTCCTTTTTCTATTTCTATCCTTTTACTTGATCTGTGGGTATAAAAATGGGTTGTCACTGAGTGCCTAAGTGAGCACCAGTCTTCCTTTCAACAATCATTTTGTGTGCAGTACTTCCTCTGTGTCCCTGATCAGTTAAGTTCCATGGTCGACTACAAATAGGAATGCTGCCAATTGCTGTGGTCCCTGACCCTTTTAATCCCCAACCACCATAACACACGTGTGGAATTCTTTTGTTGATTTCACCCCACCTGCTTCCAGGTGGAAATAAAGATCACATTATTTCTACAGAATGGGGATTCCAGTTTCCTTTGTTTCGTGCCTTAGAATAATCTTTTTTCCCTTTTCCAGAACCTTTCACATGCCCAGGCTTGCCTCTTTGATAAAAGCTATTTTAACTACAGTATAATTTTGATTTACATTTCTCTGATGACTAATGATTTTGATCATTTTTGAGAAATGTCTATTTAGATCCTTTGTCTAGTTTTTAATCAGAATATTTAATTTTTTTTTTTTTTTTTTTTGCCTATTGGGTTGTTGGAGTGCCTTATACATTCTAGTTATTAATCCCTTATCAGATGGTAGTGTTATATAGCTAGAAATTCAGCTCTCAAAGAGAAAAAAAGGCAAGGGTAGGGAGCAAGGACCCCCCCACCTTAATCCTATCTTGAGTAATTGCTCACACCTGGGGAATGAAAGGACCCACTCCCCCCAACCTGTGGGAGGTAGATATGTTGACTTCTCAGTGGGGCACCCACCTCAATCCTGGGGTATTCTGGGGGAAAATTCCATAGATCCCTGGGGACTCATCCAAACCAATGAATATGAAAAGAGCCCAGAGACACCCAGACTGGGCCTATGCAGCTGGAGAGTCAACAGGTGAGAGCAATTAACCTCTTTGAACTTCTGATATGTAGTGAGATTAGGAAACCTAGCTTACTTACCCTGCAGGGATAGAACTAATTTCTCCCTCCTCCTTTCTAAATCAGCCATCACTGTCTGGTCTGTTAGCAACCCCCTACCGCTTACCCAGCTCCCTCTCTATCCAATCTTCCTGGGGACTTGGGATTCTTTCCGCTCTACCTTTTGGCATTTTGGCATTTTGCATATGTACCTTTGTTAAAAATCAATAAAAGCCTTCTGAGGAGGACAGAGAGGGGCTGCATTTTCTCAATTTACTCAGCCCCAGTTAATGTAAGCCTTCTGTAGGCATTTTCAGACTGTTTTTTAGAGACCCTTAGTCTTGGTAAAATGCTGTAGTGTCACAGCTCACAGCAATCTCAATCTCTTGGGCTTAAGCAATTTTCTTTCCTCAGCCTCCCATGTAGTTGGGATTATAGGCATCTGCCACAGTGCCCAGATTTTGTTTTTATTTTTTTTTTGTTGTTGTTGTTGTTTGGCAAGCCTAGGCCAGGTTTGAACCTGCCAGCCCCGGTGTATGTGGTTGGCACCCTAACCACTGAGCTATAGGCATGAGCCCAGACTTTGTTTTAAATTCAAGTATCGTCAGTTTAATTTTCCCAGTCAGCTTCCAAATCAGGTTGGTGTTTGTGTGCAACAACCCTCCACACCTATCAGTCTATCAGTAAGAACTTAGCAGGCCAACTGCAAAAATATGTAGAAGTCTCTTTAGCCCATGGACCTAGCAAGAGGTACAACAGAGTCTTTAAGGTGACTTAAGACAGCCTTAAGGCTAATTACCACTTCATTAGTTTAAATCTATATTGCACTCCTCCAACTCCCCATGGGTTTTCAGAGAAGTCTGTGGGAAGTTCACATGTTCAGTAAGACTCTGGTTCCCAGGTGAACTCTAAATCACAAGGAAGGTCCACCCAGACAGTATAAACACCAACCCAGTCACTGGCCATAACCAAGGCCCTTTCTTGTCAGGACAGTTAAGGTCCATTCATTGTATATGGCCAATGTATCTTGCTCTGCAACACTACATCATTGTCTATGGTGAATGCATCTTGCTCTATAAAACTGTATCTTGGTCTTACTCTATAAACATAACATTCTCTTAATAAACTTTGTTTCATGCTTGCCTTCCTTTGGGGTGTCTGTCTTGAGCCTCCTAAGAACTGAGGATGCAGATTGCTGCCTGAAACCCGAAAATAGTTTTCAAATATATTCTCCCATTCTGTAGGTTGTCTGTTTTCTTTTGCTGTGCAGAAGCTTTTTTGCTTGATGAGATCCCACTTGTCCAATTTTGCTTTGGTTGCCTGGGTTTGTGGGTATCACTCAAGAAGTCCTTGCCCAGGGGAGGAGGCAAGATGGCTGCTGGGGCCAGCTTTACACATTGGCTCCTGTCCAGAAGGAAAGTTAAAGGACAGAAGTTTAGCAAGTAAGCTGATGATTGGAACTGAGCCAAGAAAGAAGATTGAAGAGCACACATCACCCCTGCTGAGGTGAGCTGTGACCACAAGGAAACAAACAATAGGTACAAAATCCATAGCCAAGCGGATGGGAGTCCCCTTCTCCCATGAGAACAGCTCTCAGTATACTTTCTACAAATAAGCGAGCAGAGTTCAGATCTCTTCCTATTTTATCCCATGGGAGAGAACCTCTAAAAACTGGAACTCCTTCCCCAGAGAGGACGCACTAGTGTGCCATGGCACCCTCCCACCAGGCATAAAACTGAACATATACACTACCTGCAATTCCCAGTACTCCCCTCCACTAACCCTGTGGTCTGGAAGCCTGTCCCCCTTGGAGTCCAGATTCTTGGGCATTTTCTTGAAAGGTGTGGACAGTGCATGGGCTGTTACAACTCTGTGCTGAATCAGTGGTACAGGTGTAAAGCCAGGACTGTGGCGAGATAGAGCTGTACGAGAGATGGAGAGATGGTGCCCCATGGCACAGCACAGCAGCAGCAATGGGATCTATAGGGCTCACACCCCGGTGATGTTTTAGAGAAACACTTCCCCCCTCCCTTAAATACTTCCCACCTCCCTTAGCAAGCAAAGAGAGCCTGGCCTCAGCTCTGGTGGCAGCCATGGGTGGAACAGATCTGGGATGGAAACGCAGACCCCATCAGCAAAGGGTATGCCTGAGGTGATACCTTCCCCGGGCGGGGTGAGTTGGGGACAGAGAATAGAATCAACACATGTAGAGGCAGCATACTCCCAGGGTGGAGCTGAGTCAGAATGGCTGCTTTTGTGAGCCCAAGATGCAACCGCCCCCAGGGGAGCATAGCTGTGACAAAACCAGCATCAGCCCAGGAAAGGGCAGGATCTGAGAGTCATTTATGAGCTCTAACCCACCCACCCCAACACAGAATGCAGTGGAGACAGAGATGCCAGCTCTGTGAGAATTGGCACAGGGGCAGCGACACAGGGTGGGGTGAGTCACAGTCTCTGTGAACTCAAACAGCATGTGGCTCATAGGGGAATATAGCCAGGACAGAAATGCTAATTCTTCCAGAATATAAGTGGCAGCAACATCAATGGGGGGCAGGGCTGGAACTGAGTGAAACTCCCCAGCCTCCATTAAGCACCCAAGGTAGTCAGGCTTCAGCTCCCCCTGCTGTCTGGTGGCACAGTACAGCAGCCTGACCGAGAAGACACAGATATCCCTGTGACTCAGGCAGGCGCAAACCCCTGGTGCATCTGTTCATTGGAGGGAACTGGGTCACAGCCCTGTGGGGTTACCAGTGACTGGGCGTGACAGAGGTGCAAGGTGGGGAAGAAGACATCAACCTTCCTGGACTAATTCATTTGCTGGGTGGGCCCTTCTGCTCCATGGAGCACCAGAGTGAGTCATACTCAAGCTGTCAGCAGACCCCTGCTATCTAGTTGCTGGAGACCTTTTGAACTCTCCCACTTGAGACTGGGTGCTGACTGGGACAATTGATTTGGAACTCTTGACCTGGGCCAATCATCCAAGGACCATCTAAGGTGGTACCCTGATTGTGTTGTTGTGGGAAGGTTTGATTTTCCTTTTCCAATTGTTGCCCATGATGGTGGGGGGTGCTTAGTTGCTCGTATTTCTCCACAGCTGAGACTTCAATCCAGAGTTACTGATTCATTAGGATTGGACAGAAACTAGCTGAAAACAAGACAGAACCACTTAGCCTCACCACACCAAGCAGGTCCCCAGTGTCTCAGGCTATAGTTCTGTATGGGTCATTTGCAAAGCTCTAGGGGAAAAGTTACAGACACCAGTCCCAGGTCTTGGGCAAAGGGCTAGTTATACTCCAGGAGCCCCCAATCCAATTTCACCTTATCTGCTCATCTAGCCAAGGGTGAAAAATAATCATGGGATGGAATCAGCAGAAAAGCTCTGGCAACATGAATAATCAGAATAATCAGAGTAGACCAGCTCCCCCAAGGAGCAACAAGTCATAACAAATGGCTGAGATGTCAGAAATTGAATTCAGAGTTTGTATTGCAAATAAGATTAACAGAATGGAGGTAAAGTTGGAATTAGAAATTCAAAGAGCATTTTAAAAGTTGTCTCAAGAATTCAATGAATTTGGCTTGGTGCCTGTGGATAAAGCGACTAGGGCGCCAGCCACATACTCCTGAGCTGGTGGGTTTGAATGCAGCCTGGCTCACCAAAAAACAATGGCAGCTGCAACCAAAAAATAGCCGGGCATTGTGGCAGGCACCTATAGTCCCAGCTAGTTGGGAGGCAGAGGCAGGAGAATCGCTTGAGTCCAGGAGTTGGAGGTTGCTGTGAACTGTGATGCCACGGCACTCTACCCAGGGCAACAGCTTGAGGCTCTGTCTAAAAAAAAAAAAAAATAGAATTCGATGAATTCAAAGACAAAATTACCAAAGATTTTGACACATTGAGGCAAGAACTTGCAGCCCTCAGAGATCTGAGAAATACAGTAACAAAATGGAGCAGGCAGAAGAAAGGATTTCTGACATTGAAGACAAAGCTTTTGAACACTCACAAAACCTCATAAAGGAAGAGAAGTGGAGAGCAAAAACCGATTATTCTCTCAGAAAGCTCTGGGATAATTAAAAAAAAAAACTAATATTCATCTTATAGTAATTCCAGAAGTGTATAGAATGTGGAATTTACACAAATACAGAAGTATATGTATCTGCTTAGACATTTTATAAATAAAGTATCATGAGAATATTTATAATTGAAAATACTTTCTGTGTTAGTAGTAAGAGTTGGGTGAACATGACGCAGGTGGTAAGGATTTGTCTTTATTCTCAATACTACATTACTGAGTATATTCTTGGCACGATGGATCTTTCATTTTGACCAGGTAGAAGAAAACAGATTACTCCATCCTCAACAATTTTATATGTCTGGTGACTGGTCAGCAAGATACGTTAATAGGCTGACCAAAGGCTAAGACTTCACAGGTTGACACTGGAGTAGCCATAAGCATTTGGAGGTCCAATTAAGGGGAAGTTGAGCTGGGCATACATTTGGTTTGGGTTTAGTGGAACATGATTATGTGTGTTGTGGTCACTTCTGCAGAGAGATAGGCATTGCCAGCTGCCTACCTGTAGAAATGGTTTCCCTCCACCTACTTTGGAGACTGACCTGGTATCCTGACAGGGAAGGTATAAGGCTGAAGGTCATATTGCGGTGTTGTCATACAATGGGCAACACAATGAGCATGTAGGTAGTGAAGGAGAAATTAGGTTTAAAATGAAGCAGGTAAAAGTTAATCTATTGGAAATTCTTCCAGTTACAAATTTGTGTAAAATTTGTTAAGAACGGAGAAGTCTGTTTTCATCCTTCTGGCCAAAGTGGAAGTTCCATCCTGTCACCAATGTCCTCAATAATTCAGTATTGAGCATAAACAATTATAACTTTCATAGTTTGACCCCCCTTTTAATATGAATTTTACAAAATAGAATTTATCACAATCACTATTTGTCAAAAACACATTTAGCAGGGCCACGTGAAATCTGCCTGTGGAGTTCTGTATTCAGTATTGTGCCCGGGCCTATCTGATGTATCCAATGACAGGTCACTCATTGGGCAAAGATTTACATCTATCAGTAAAGATCATGAAACACTCATTACACACATAAAGACAGTGAGGGCAAAATGGTTAATGACTATGGCCAACTCAAAGAGAATTTAAGATTCATCATGGTTTAAGAAAACTTGTGAGGCCAGGAGTGGTGGCTCACGGCTGTAATCCTAGCACTCTGGGAGGACAAGGCTGGTGGATTGCCTGAGTTCACAGGTTTGAGATCAGCCTAAGCTACAGTGAGACCCCCGCCAGGTGTTGTGGTGGGCACCTGTAGTCCCAGCTACTTGGGAGGCTGAGGCAAGAGAGTGACTTGAACCCAAGAGTTTGAGGTTGCTATGAGCTATGACACCACAGCACTCTACTAAGGGCAACAAAGTGAGACCTCCCCCTCCAAAAGCAACTTGTAACCCCTTTCAATCTTACAGCTCATATATGAAAAATTTCATAGAAGCCTTACCCAATATGAAATAATCCTTAAAATACATATGGCATTACTATTAATAAATTATGAAACTGAAAGAAACTTTTCTCAATTATCAATAATAAAAAGAAATTTCAGTCAAGCATCCACAACTAAATTTCTTTGCTGCCTACAGAAAACTATATTACAAAAGCATTGTTATATGAAGAGTTAATCAAAGATTATATAGTCAAAAATAGAAGAAATGCCATATTTTTTTCTGGATTTTGTGATATTTACAATACTTATCAATTTTTTTTAAACTTAAAATTACTATTTCCTCTACTTTGGTGCATGCAGCAATAGCTGTGGGTCTCCTGATCCCTGTTAGCAAGCCAGTAGGCTCATCTCAGAGCCACTGCAGGTGCTGACTACCAAGGACCCACACCTATACCTTTCTTCAGCCAACTGATTTCCCAGGCCTAGGGGAGCCCCCTTCCCTGGAGATGCCTGGGAGGTCAGACCACACTGGTAACTGATCCACGGATACCTAAAAGTTCTCACATAACAGCAAAGTAATTAATATTCCAAAGCTCTGCCATGAAATCAGGCTGAGGCTAGGCATTTTCTGAAGCCACACCTTTGCCTAGCTTCTCCTACCCTATCCTGTACCATTCATGTTCCTACAATTTCCTGAAAGCACCCTCAATAAAACTCTTGCACAAGAATCTCCATCTCAATCCTTGCTTCAAGGGAACTCCACCTAGAAAGAGCATTTTAACTTTACATTTATAATTTTTTATTTTCTTTGTCTTGCTATGTTGCCCAGGCTAGTCTCAAAAATTCTGGGCTCAAGTGGTCCTCCCATCTTAGTCTCTTGAGCTATTAAGATTATAAGCCTGGGGAGGGCGGAGCAAGATGGCGGACGAGTAACAGCTTCCTTGCGGCTGGGCACAGTGAGACTGGGGAGAGAGGACTTCAGGCATCTCTGCCAGGCGGGATCTGCCCAGAAACTTCCCTTTGGGGACACAGGGAGACAGCG
>CAUYON010111469.1:0-13050 GCA_963573935.1 Arctocebus calabarensis | reverse complement strand
TTGTAGTACAGCCTAAAATCTGGTATGGTGATACCCCTGGCTTTGTTTTAATTACTAAGAACTGCCTTAGCTATACAGGGTTTTCCCGGTTCCATACAAAACACAGAATCATTTTTTCCACGTCTTGAAAATAGGATGTTATTATTTTAATAGGGATGGCATTGAATATGTAGATTTCTCTGGGAAGTATAGACATTTTAACAATGTTGATTCTTCCCAGCCATGAGCATGGTATGTTCTTCCATTTGTTAAAGTCCTCTGCTATTTCCTTTCTTAGGTTTCATAATTTCATAAATCTACAAGAAAAAAAACAATGCCATACATCAATGGGGAAGAGAGATGAATAGAATCTTCTCTAAAGACAACAAATGGCCATTAAACACTTGAAAAAATGCTCATCATCCCTAAGTATTAGAGAAATGCAAATTAAAACCACCCTGAGATACCATCTAACTCCAGTAAGAATGGTCTATATCACAAAATCTCAAAATTGCAGATGTGGCGTGGATGTGGAGAGAAAGGAACACTTCTACACTACAGGTGGGACTGCAAACTAATACAGCCCTTTTGGAAGGAAGAATGGAGAAACCTCAAAGAACTCAACCTAGACCTCCCATTAGATCCTGCATTCCCATTACTAGGCATCTATCCAGAAGAAAAAATAAACTTTTATTATAAAGACACTTGTACTAGGCTGTTTATCGCAGTGCAATTTACAATTGCTAAAATGTGGAAACAGCCTAAATGTCCTTCAACCCAGTAGTGTATTGGTAACCTATGGTATATGTATACCATGGAATATTACTCAACCATCAAAAACAATGGAGACTTTGCAGCGTTTGTACTAACTTGGATGGAGGTGGAACACATTATTCTTAGTGAAGCATCACAGGAATGGAAAAGCATGAGTCCTGTGTATTCAACTTTGATTTGAGGACAATTAGTGACAATGACACAGTGGGGAATGGGGGAAGGAGAGAGCAGACAGAGTGAAGGATGAAGGGTGTGAGGAAAAGAAAACAAAAAAAAGGAAAGAAAATAGTGACTAATTCTCACATAAATTGGATTCAATTTTGACCAAAGTACATTTCTTAAACATTAATTTTTAATTCAACTTGTTAATATATTGTTTAGGATATTGCATCCTCTCACTTATAATTTCCTTTTGTAATTTCCCTTTATAACAAAATATTTTCTCCAATTTCAATATCAGGTGTATCTAGATCAAGTAGAATGATTTTGAAGTATTTCTTTTTTCTATTGTCTATAAGATTGGTTATGATCTGTTTTTTGAAACCCTCCTTTACTTTTTTTATATAATATTAGTTGTCTATTTTTTGAGACTTTGGAAAAAAAATAAGAAGTTAACTGATGACTTCCTACTGAGCCTCAGAGTCAAAGCACTCTATAATGTCTTATTTAACCATGTGAATGTTACTTTCTTGGCATTATTATTACTAATATTGCTTAATATTTTGATGCAGTAATCATCTGTTTTCTTTTCTGAAGGTATTTATCATTCTTTACATGGTTTTTGTTTCTAGTCTTGTTATCTTACACATTGTTATTGTTATTAAATTTTAAGCCTTTTAAATTCTGTGAAGGCAAAAAGTGGAAACCTTTTCCATATGTACATGTAAAAATAAAAAAAATAAAATAAATGCCCATCAGTAGATACCAAAAAAAAAAAGTTTAATTGATATCTCAGCTCTCTTCCCTTCCCTTAGGGATCAAAGGTTTAGGGCATTTTTGCCCAGTTCCTTCCTAACACTATAAAAGAGTAGAACTCCTGTCGCACTGAAACAAAAAAAAAAAAAAAAGGAAAAAGTCTAGACTGTCTCCTTTAGTGAGATATTTAACATCATTATTTTACCAGTTAAATGTCACAGAAGGGTAGCTGAATATGGTTCCCCATTAGCAGATAAAAATCAGTGCTCCGGCTACATCAGCCTTCTTTTTGATTATAGCAAATAAAATGTAAAAATATTAAAGAAACAAGTTAATTTCCCCAGGGATGTCAATCCTGTAGGTTTTTCACCTGTCACTTAATGTTCCATAAACAATGGATTCAGGGGTGTGTTAGAATAGCAATGGGTGAGAGAACCAGTCTTAGCCCAAAGCACTAGGGAAAGAAACCAGTATGTTTATTCTTGTTTCTGTGAGCCTCCCTTCATATACGGGAAAGATTTTCGACTTTGCAATAGCTTCTAGTTCAAAATTGAGTCCCACTTCAGGTCTGTAGGGAAAATAATGTGCAAGGTGCTTGACATGTTGAGATCTGCTGTCGGGGAGTTAAAAATGGCACGGAGCCTCATCAGTCCACTTGGCTGTTATTTTGAAGGACACAAGAAGTAGGCTGAGACAGGCTTAAGGAGGAGGAATCCAGTGTCGTGTAAGATATGCCCCTCCCAGCACCCTCGCATGGCCTTCACACTTGGGGAAGAAATGCACAGAAAGGAACATGTTTGTGAGGACTTCACCGTTCAGCACACGTTTTTCAGAATGAGCTGATCTGTGCATTTTAGAAGTCTATTTCCTTGAACTTTCTCCCAGCAGCATTTAAGCCCTTCCATTTATACTCTGACTTCTGGAAACCTTTGCTTTGAGCAAAAATGAAAAATATTTTTACTAGAGTCTGAAGACTAAAATTTAGCAACATATAGGATATTATGAAATTTTGTGTGTGTGTGTATCTTTGTGATTTTTGTTTTCAGAAACAATATTATTGTGGGGTGTAAAAAAACCCTCAAACAATCCAAAGATAACAGGTTTCTCTGCCTTCCACAGGAGTATCATGTTACCATGGTGACAAAACCAGCTCTTGATAAAGGATTAATTATGGTGATCCACCGGCTTCCTGCTTCCTCATTCCATGTAACAGGGAGATACAAAAAAGGAGAAAGCCAGGTGGCCGGGAAAATTCCAGGAGGCTCAGGTTCTCATGAGTCAGGCTCTCATGATTTTGTTATGTCCACGACATTCAGAGAAATCACAGATCTTTTCCAATTTTCATGATTTTTAAAAAGTGAGATCTTACTTTTAGTAATACCTTTAGAGTGAATTTTTAAAATATGAATAATTTAATAAACATTCAAGGCACCTCCCCCGTGCAATTCCCACTGCCAGCTAGACAGACTACAGTGAGTGAAACCCCCCTCCCTTTCCTGGCTGTCCCTGCCTACTCAAACTCGCTGGCTGCAATTCCCCCCTTGGAGTTTGCCCACAACTGTACCAACTACTCATCTTTCCAACTCACCAGAGCAGTTTCTGGAACCCAGCTCAGCAAAACCTTTCCTCATCAGTGTGGAAGCCACCGTTCTCTTCATGCTCGTCTGTCTGGCCAGGTAGGGCTGGTCCTCCCGCTTTATCTCCAGCCCTTACCAAGTGTTGGTTGGCATGCTGGCAACTGACAGGGCCGCCCACAGCCAGCTGCACATCAGAATCGTCCTAGGCAGAGTACTGGGCTCCTTTCTAGGACTATGGAATCAAAATCTCTGGGAGAGAGTCCTGGACGTATGGTACATCTTGGCATACTAGAACAGATCAAGGGATTCTGATGCACTGCCAGGTTGGAAATCAATAACGTGTGCTTTGAGTCTGCCTCTGTCCTGCCCCCGTGGGTACCTGCATCTGTTTTGTTTTTGTTTTTAACAAGGTCTTGCTCAGTACCCCAGCTAGAGTACAGCGGCCCCAATATAGCTCATTGCAACCTCAAACTCCTGGGCTCCAGAACCTCAAGTGATCCTCTTGCCTCAGCCTCCCAGAGTGCTGGGACTATAGGCATGAGCCACTGAGTATGGTCTCTGCATGTTTTTAAGAGGGATAATCTTCAATGTTAGATATTTGCAGACACCTGCGAGTGTTTGTTAAAATGCATTTTCCTGAGTACCAGTGAACCAAGCCTACCAGATCTGACTCTGGGGAAATGGCCCGCATTGTAAAAACACCCCATCACCACCACCACCAATCCTGCCAGCATTTTGGCATCCTCAAAGAAAAGTTACATGATTTGACATGAAAGTTAGGCTATACCTACAGTAATTTTTAAGTTTCCCAAATAAAATTTCTAGGAAATTAAATTCTTTACATAGTACTATCAAAAGTAGGAATATGCATTTATTCAACAAAGGAAAAATGAATTACCACTTTCAGGGTCAAAATTGAATGTTTTCTTTAATAATAAAATGTATACATAAGAATATTTCAGTGAAAAATAAAACATTTTTCTCCCTGTGTTTTCAACAGTCTTTTCTAACACCCTGAAGGGAGGAAGAAATGAAAAACAAAGAAAGCAAAGACCTGCCAATCTAATGAAAGATCCAGAAAGAAAAATTTACCTGTTACCTATCATTTCACTCCAGGGACTGTGAAGTACAAAAACACATCAGTATATCACCATCTCTCTATGTCTAAGTTTGGATGGTGAATAATGGAGGAAATTCTCTAAAATGTCAGTTCTGGCAAAGACACCACTACCAATAAGTGACAGTAATCCATACGGATACGAAAAATGGGATTGGAGGTGCAGTGTCTGTACTCGGTGACACAGGCAGCCATGCTCTTTCCCAACCTCAACTCACATGGACCTTCTTTGCAGCGTACACTTTTTCCACAGACGGTGGGATATTTTCTGAGAACAAAGAGTATAGGTCACATAGGCCGTCTATTCTTACAGCAATCTGGCCAGGGAGATCCAAGTGTGCATGGAGAGTGTGTAGCTGGCTGGCCCTTTTGCTTCTGGTCTTTCCCTCGCAGAAGCTTTGAGCACGTTTATCAGAAGGCAAACTGTGCCAGCTCTTTTGATAATATTAGATCTCTGGGTGGAGCTTTCAAAATCATTCTTTGTTCCACTTTTCCTGTATTGTCAAACTGTGCCCGATAGGTGGTCTAGAGTGTGAGTTTCAAACATGTGCTATTAATATGCCCAAAACTGTTGCTGCAAAAAAGAAAAAGAAATATGCATTAACTGAATCCTGGTCTGTTCTTACTCATAATGTCACAAAGGTATCTTCACATTCTCAAACAACAGGCAATTGCTTATAAAACTATGTGAAATCTTCAGGTGAACAAACCTCCAGGTTGTAAATACACATTATTTCTTGTTAAGAATAACTAATTTCTTACAATACTTCTTGGAGAAAAACGACACAGAAAAACAGTATAGATAAACAATTTTTAAAGACTAGTTTTGTAATCCTTTCTTTCCTTTGCCCTGGTCTTCCTGTTGGAATATGGATGGTCATTAGCAACATTATTATACCTGCAGGCACTCTATATTTTAACATTTCTTTGTAACATTTGTCTTTTGAATATTTTTCTTGCAAATGTTTTTGGGAAGGTCATTGTTCTCGTTTTATACCCATAGATGTCACACAGTGATTGTAACAGTATCTCCCGTCAAAGGACGGCTTCAGGGATGTGTTCTATCATCTGCGGCAAGTGTGCAGACCACTTGGCACATCATTTACCACGTGCTCGAAACATGTTAGTGATCAGTAACCTACAAGAGCACTGGAACTACAATGAAGTTATCAGAAGTCCACTTTAAGCAGTCCAATCTGGTTTGGGTCTTCCTCTGGAACTGAACAGTTCTCCCCTCCAAAATACAGACATCATTATTTCCAAGTGCTGGGAGTGCTCTGCCCTTAACCCTGCTCCCTGGTCTAGATCGTACCACACAGGGTGTCTATCTGCATCCCCATGACACAGATCATGTCTTTGTTACATTCTCAGCACGATGCGGAATGTAACAGGTGCTCAGTACACATCCACTGTGGGAGGACATGTGGTGTCTGAAATCAACCAGGTTGGTGACTGGAAGATCAGATTCTGAGACATAATGAGTGAGGCTGCCAGCCAGAGATGGAGCCAGTTGAGGATGAGGATGGTGAAATGGAAGGTGACCCTATAGCAGGTCTAACAGGTAGCAGGAGGTGGGGCGGGGGGGCAATCAGCTCCAGAGAAAATCAGGTCCCCTCTTGTAGCTTACGGTCAGACTAGCAGAGCTGCATCCAGACTCAATGGACTCTGACATCCAGATACCAGCTCTGCAGCACAGAGAACAAGAGCTTGGGCTAACTGCATCTCCTTTTCACTCATCAGCGTAGAGTAACTTAGAAACCAGCACAGTTCACAGCCCCAGACTTCTCACCAGAGGATTCCCAACAAAACGCAAATGAGGGCTGCGTTTTGCCAGCTGCTGGACCAAAGAAAAAGTCCAACCTGATCCATGAAGCCCAGAAAACTTACCAGACAGTTGGGATGAGCTGTGGGGGTCTGGCCCAACACAGAATTGCAGTGGTGAGGAAGAAACTTTGAGACTTTGGGCACAGCTGAAGGTAAATGAATTGAAATGTTCTGATTTGTTACAGCAGCTGCATCATAGGAAGGAATAACTTTAGAATAATATGTGACAGCACGGAAGGAGTTCAGAGAGAGGGCTGTGCTGGAAGTTTGCGTTTTATACAGATCACCAACAGTATTCTCTGAAGTGGAGGCTGACTGACCTTTAATGAGAAAGGAAACACATACCAGTCAGTATACACAATCCGTAACTACTACTACTACCATGCTTGAAATAGATTGCCTTTATCTCATTTCTTCATGTTATAAATCTGTGCTACCACTACGCCCAAGTGCTGATGAAAAACAAAGTGAACTTTTTAATAGTGCCATTTAATGCAAGACACACACTCCAAATTAGTATTTGCACGTCATTAAAGGATTTCAGAGAAGCAGCATCCCTATGACTTTCGATGGGTATGTTTGGCTTTTATCATAAACCAAATGGACCGTTCTTATGAAGCGAGGAAGGACATTGGAAGGAACAATTCCATTTGGCCATGAATCAAGTTTGGTTAATTTTCTATCACAAAAGTGGGTCAGTTATATCATTATATATCTATATTTTGCATAGTAACTAGAAGAAAAAATTTGAAGTATATAATATTAACAATGTCATCTCATATCACACTGTCAATATTTATTTTCTTTTGGACAATAATAATGAAAGTTAAAAATAAAATTTTGTGTCCACTTTAAACGTAAATATATCTGAAATGTTTGTGAAAAACTATTTAAGCAAATGTGCACAGAGATGTACAATAAAGAACACCAAAGAGCAAGCTGGTAAAGTCTAAACATGTCTGCGTTACAGGTCGGGATTAGCACAGAAACCTTTGGACCTGGGGTGGTCATTTAACTTCTCTCCCTTCAATTTTCATCACACTTCTGATGTGGGTGGTGAAAGTGAAATTTGGGAGACTTAACAGACTACCACTCTTGCAGGCCACTTTCAAAAAAAATTTGGCCACAGGCAGTAAGAGCTCCTTCTATACACACGCTCATGTTCCCTGTTCCATGTTCATTCATCACACACTTCCAGGAATCCAGCCCAAGGAAAAGTCTACAAGATAGAAACTCCTATATATGGGAGTGTATTTCCTGTATCATGATGTATAAACTACTCCTGCCCTAAACTGGAAATGCTAAATGTAGCAACTGGAATATGGCTAAGAAAATCACTGGAAATAAATCATTTGAAAAACTTTCAAAACCATTCAAATGGAGATGAAGCCACACCTGTATTCCCAGCACTCTAGTAGGCCAAGGCAGGTAGACGGCTTAAGCTCAGGAGTTTGAGATCAGCCTGAACAAGAGCAAGACCCGTCTCTAAAATTGGCCAGGTTCTGTGGTGGGTGTCTGCAGTCCCAGCTACTCAGGAGGCTGAGGCAAGAGGATCACTTGAGGCTAAGAGTTTGAGGTTGCTGTGAGCTATGATGCCACTGCACTGTACTGAGGGTACAAAGCGAGACTCTGTCTCAAAAATAAATAAAATACAACTCTGATGAGGACTGTATAACAACAAATTAAAATATCTAAGAACCCAAAGCAGGAGGCAAAATGGAATGTCCAGCATGATTTGTGCTATAGAAAAAGGTACCTGGAAAAAGACTTGAAGGAAATGTATAAACAATGAACACTGGGATTATCTTAGCTGGGTTAATAAAGGTTTTGTATTGCTTTTCAAATGCAAATATGTAAATGGATACATTTTTGACTCATTGACCTTCAAGGTCTCCTCAGGTCTGGACATGCCCTAAGTTCCCATCCTTGTATATCCGTGTATTCCCGAGAGCTGTCCTGGGGTGGTGTGGTGCCATAGGTGCTGGGACACAGAAAGGCCCCCCCCTGCATTGCCATGGAAAGAGCGTTTCAGAGTTTCTGTGGGATATAAATAGTACTGTATGGACGAGAAATAACACTGACAGGCACATGCCTATGGCCTGACCTCCCTCGGAGTTAATCTGGCTGATTTAATCACTCCATGTCAAGTTCGCCTCAGCTACTTTACGTAGATTAACCATGGCTCATGGCAACTCTTTTTTTACTGTCCTCTTCTTTCCCCTAAGTCAGGAGAAAAGTCTAAACTGAAGCCTGTACTGAGGCGTACGTGATGATATGAACAAGGAGGGCTGGGTTCTCTTCTGGGCCACTTTCTCTTTTGACTTCAGACCCAACCCTGAGTATGCACATTTGTTTCCAAGGCTTCTGCCACGTCCCCAAGTGTGCACGGTATTTCTACTGCAGCACTGAAAATACCGTGAGGGCCCTATCTTACTTTTGCGACCCTCTCTGCCACTAGAATGGCATTTATGGCTGTGCCCGTAGCTCAGTGCGTAGGGCGCCAGCCACATACACCAAAGCTGGCAGGTTTGGAGCTGGCCCGGGCCAGCTAAAACAACAATGACAACTGCAACAACAAAAAATGAGCCGGGCACTGTGGTGGGCACCTGTAGCTCCAACTACTTGGGAGGCTAAGGGAAGAGAATCACTTACACCCGAGAGTTTGAGGTTGATGCGAGCTGTGACGCCACGGCACTCTACCCAGGGTGACAGCTTGAGACTCTGTCTCAAAAAACAAAAACAAACAAAAGAAACGAATGGCATTTTGTTCATCCTTGTGTCCCCTTCTTGCAGGCAGGGGACATGTAAGCTGAGAACTCAGGGACAGACTTGGTGCTCACCAGAGAGTGAGGGGAGGACCTTCCAGCACAGAAGAGTATGGAGTGAGAGCAGATTCCTTCAGGGGCAGTCAGCAGAGGAACATCTCAGACCCTGTCACCTGCCATCTAACATGCAGGGTAGGAGGCCACACTCCCTGGTTTCTCTTATTTCTGTAAGTACGTGGCAGGGGAATGCCTAGGCTTCTATGACACATGTAACAAAAATGCCTCTCCGTGGGCAAATACTTGTTTTGTGATCAATCTTCAGATGATGCTATTTCTTTTTTTTTTTTTTTTATAATTTTATTGAATCATGATGCTATTTCTTGAACCTCTACTGGGTGTTGGTCATCATTCTAAATATTAGAAATAAAGCAATGAATAAAACAGGCAAAAGCAAAAACCCAGAAAAAATCCTGGCTTTCATGGAGTTGACATTCTAACAGAAGATAGGTAATAAACAAAGGAAACATCCACGAATATTAGAAAGCGTAAGGTGTGAGGGCTGCGAGGACAAAGCCAGCAGAGTCCCCCGCATTACATGTGGGGGGAGGAGCCTGCAGGAACACACAGCACCCAGGGGTCGTGGGAGGCCACGCAGGCCCACGTGCACTTTAAGTGGCCCAAGGTTAGGCAGAGCTCACCTCTCACCGCCTCATCCAGGGCGCTCCCTGGGGCAGGAACAGAATACACGTTAAAGCACTTGTTAGCCAGGAACTGGATCCCTCTCACAGGTGAGTAAGTGCTTGTCAACACATCGTTTTCCCTTGAACGGAAGAAAAGAAAAAGTACTTTGCATATTTTTCAAGGAAGACTTAAATAAGATCATTGCTGAGTACAACCTCCCTTCCATTATCCAAGGGCTAAACGCGCTGACAGAGCTTGACTATGGATTATTCACAAATGAACAGAGCTGAGCATGACCCTGGACGAGCGAGGATGAATGACGTCCTTTCATCTTTAGTTTCTCCGTGTTTATGGATTCCAATCAACCTACACAAGGAAGCAATCACGTAGCACGTCTCACTTCCTACTCGTGTGAGCTGCTTTAAGAATCACTAATTGAAACGGGGCTGGACTGTTCTCGCTCCCATGACCTCCCGGGAATCCCTCGTGGCCCTGCTGGACTGCCACATGGTCACCACAGTCACAAGCAGTAAAGCCCCATCTTGAGATCCCCGAGGTCACAAAAGCAGAAGTAAGGGTGAGTCAAAGGATGGAGCATCATGCGTGTTCATCACTGTAACCAAGAGATACACATTGGCCATGGGCAAAGTCTGTGGATTTTTAATAAGTCTCCGAGCTTTCACTGAGGACGGTTCAGCTTCTGTCTACACATCCAGCCTCAGCACAGAGGAAAATAACAAGCAGAAGCCAGATTCACAAGCGTCTGTATCGTACCTCTGTGCCCCACCAGCACTTGGGAGAGGCAGCTGGATGGGCATTCGCTGTTTCCTACAAAACCTCCTATTGCTCCGAAGCGCTTCTGTAATCTAAAGACAGAGACAGAAATATATTTAGATAGGTAACAAATATTTTTATAGATATACAAACACACACACACACACATATTTCCAGTTACAGAAAAATAAAGAAAAATACAGTTGCAGCACCAAAGCATTGTCTGTAAGGATAAAGTTCAAGGCGCTGGGAGTGAGCTACCTGGTCCATAACGGCTGCAGGGATTTTCTCCCGGACGCATTTCACATAGTCAACTGTGGCCTCAAGGACGGAAGCCGAGTCATTCTTTCGCCCCTTCACATACGGCAAGAGAATGCGCAGCTGCTCACAGCAATATTTGATTCTTTCTCTGGACAGAGAATTGTGACAAATAAGGAATAATTAGTCTCATTTTCTTCCTTGTAGCCAAGGACAAATAACCGTTCCTCCTCTGTGTGTGAGTAAAGGAACCTCCCCCACCCCAATCTGGTCTGCTTCAGAGAAAGGCTGTGTCCCTGAAAGCCTCACAGCCCCTGCAGTCACAGCATCCTGAGGAGGGATGGTACTGCTGGGAGGTACCACGTGTGCTGATGGCAGCCCCAGCCCACACCCGGGGCCTGCTGCCATGCAAGGATGCCCAGACACTGGGGGGAGACACCCCCCTGCCCACTGCTGCCCAGGGAAACCTACAGCCCACTGCCCTTTGGTGAGAGAATTGCACGCTATACATGTATAAATCCTTTTGTGATTCACAGTAGAAACCTAGAAGGCAGACAGCGGGCAGGAACTTCAAGTCCCTGGGAACCGGACCACATTTCCAACAACAGATCAATCAACATCTTGTAATATACAGGCTTTCCACGTAACTCTGTGGCCTGAGCCCTGGGCACATCAGAGTGCTGCTTCCTTCACAGGAGGTAGGTACAGAAAGAACAAATAAACCACCATGCAAATATGAGGCTAGCATAAGAAACTACCCTACCTAAGTCTTCCATAGCTCTGAAGGGACATAGCCAGGAAATGTAGATCTAATTGATGTAGCCCTCGGTGCCCTCATCCATTAGTGCGCTCATTTAAGAAACACCATTAGCACCTGCTTTGTACTGAACACAAGCTGGACACAGACAGGTGGAATGGTGGCTCAGCTAGCTACGAGCTGGGAACACAGGTAAATTATGAAATCTCGCTAAACCTCAGAATGGCAGAGAAAATAAACGAGCAATTTAGTGTGACATATAGCCAGTGAACAGCTCCAACATTCTTTATCCGTGTGTTCTCACTGAGCTTTGAGGAGCCCTGGGGGTTCTGCAAAAGTATCCCAGGAACTATTCTGGAAAGAAAAGGATGGAAGAGTCAACAACTTGACAATGTGTATGAAGGGCTTTGAAACTTTTCACACCCTTTGGCACAGTATTTCCAATTACAAGGATCTACCCTAAGGAGGTAATGTAAAATAAAGTGCAAGCGTTTTGTACACGGGCACTCACTACAGCACTACGTTAGTACAACATGGAAAACCGACTAACACACAATACAGGAGCATGTCTGAAGTAAGCTGGAGTGGCTCAGTGCAATGTCACCTGGAAGGCAGGGGCTGTGCTGTGAAGTTTACTGAGGAAAGGCAGGATACAAAACAACACGCAAAATACAACCGTAGCCACTGCAATGGGCTAAGGCGCCAGCCACGCACACCTGAGCTGGTGGGTTCGAATCCAGCCCGACCCGCCAAACTACAATGACGGCTGCAACCAAAAAATGGCCGGACGTTGTGGCAGGTGCCTGTAGTCCCAGCTACTTTGGAGGCAGAGGCAAGAGACTCGCTTGAGCCCAGGAATTGGAGGTTGCTGTGAGCTGTGATGCCACAGCACTCTATCCATAGGGTGACAGCTTGAAGCTCTGTCTCAAAAAAAAAAAAAAAAGAACATTCAACAATCGTGAATGAACAAAGAAAAAGCAAAGCACAGAACAGAGACTGAAGGCAAAAACAACAAGTAATAGTTATTTCTGGTCGGCTGGGCAACAAATAATTTTTATTTCTTTCATTTTCTGTATTTTCCAAATATTTTTGCTAGGCATCTGTCATTTTCACAATGAAAAATCCTATTGAATACTTTTTAATATTAGGAAAACGTTTCAGCATACAGAAAAGTTGAAAGAATTGCACAGTGAACACCCATCACAGTGGATGATTAGCATTTATTGCATGATTGAATATCCATTGTCCAAAATGCTTGTGACCAGAAATGTTTGGGATTTCAGATGTCTTTGGATTTGGGGATATTTGCATATACATAATGAGGTATCTTGGGGATGGGACTCAAGGCTTAAAACAAAATTCATTTATGTTTCATATATACTTTACTTACATAGCCTAAGGGTAATTTTTTTTTTTTTTTTGAGACAGAGCCTCTAATTGTCACCCTGGATAGAGTGCTGTAGCATCACAGCTCACAGCAACCTCCATTTCCTGGGCTCAAGCGAGTCTCCTGCCTCCGCCTCCCAAGTATCTGGGACTACAGGTGCCCTCCACAATCCCTAGTTTCTAGAGATGGGATCTCACTCTAGCTCAGGCAATCACTCACCCGGGGCTCTTAGAGTGCTAGGG
>CAUYON010111465.1:0-18663 GCA_963573935.1 Arctocebus calabarensis | reverse complement strand
TGCTGCCTTTTGGGGGGCTTTGGGGACAGTGGGAAGCTCTGGAAATGGTTAGGATCTTCCATCCTGCTCACACTCTGTCCTGAACATGAGCCAGTTTCTTTTCTCTTAATATTCATATCCCTTCTAGCTTGGCATTAGCAGTAAACCCCATCAAGACATCAGATCAGTCTCAGAGTAAAATCCTTTTAAGCTGTAATACTGCTAAGCTAGTTATGCCCATTCTTATTAAAATTGAGATATAATTCACATAACACAAAATTTAGTTTTTTTTGTTGTTGTTGTTGAGACAGAGCCTCAAGCTGTCACCCTGGATAAAGTGCTGTTGCATCACAGCTCACAGCAACCTCCAATTCCTGGGCTCAAGTGAGTCTCTTGCCTCCACCTCCCAAGTAGCTGGGACCACAGGCGCCTGCCACAATGCCCGGCCATTTTTTTTTCTGGTGCAGCCACCATTGTTGTTTGGCGGGCCTGGGCTGGATTCGAACCCGTCAGCCCAGGTGTACGTGGCTGGTGTCTTAGCTGTTGAGCCACAGGTGCTAAGCCACAAAATTTAGTTTTTGAAGTGTACAGTTCAGTAACCATTACTGTAATCTATTTAATTTAATTTATTTATTTTATTGAGAGAGTCTCAGTAACCTGAAGTTGAGTGCAATGGTATCATAGCTCACAGCAACCTCAAACTCTTGGGCTCAAGACATCCTCTTGTCTCAACCTGCCAAGTAGCTGGGATGATAGGCACCCACCACAATACCTCACTAGTTTTAGAGATGGGGTCTTACCCTTGCTTTTGCTGATCTGGAACTCTTGAGCTCAAGCAATCCACCTGTCTCGGCCTCCCAGAGTGCTAGGATTACAGGTGTGAGCCACCATGCCCGGCCACTATAATCAATTTTAGAACATGTGCATTGTTCCACAAATGTGTAACACTGTACATGGCAGCAGTCAGTCTGCTCCCCTATTCCTCCCTCACGTTAGCAGCCTCTGACAGTCACTAATCCACTTGCAATTCCTAGGAATTTGCTAAGACTGGACATGTCATATAACGGAATCATAGAATATGTGGTCCTTGTGACTAGCTTCATTCACTTAGCATAATGATTCCAAAGTTTATTAGTGCCGTAGCATCTATCAGTTCTTCATTTCTTCTTATGACCAAATAATATCCCATTGTATGTATACACTACATTTTGTTTATCTATTCATTACTTGGTGAACATTTGGGTTGTTTATATTTTTAGGCTGTTATACATAATGTAGTTATGAACACTTGGTTAAAATTTTTGTGTGAACATATGTTTTCATTTCTCTTGGATATATACGAGTAGTAGATGGTTGGGCCATATGGCAACTCCTCTGGAGGATGCTCAAACTGTGTTCCCACAGTGGTCACACCAATTTGCATTCCCACCAGCAATGTAGAGGGCTCCAGTCTCTCCATATCCTCATCCTTGTCGACACTTTCCCCTTGCCCCCAACATTATCCATCTTGTGGGCATGAAGTAGTATTTTATTATGGTTTTGATTTGCAAATCCTTGATGAATGAAATTGAACATCTTCTGTGCTAATTGGTCATCTGTATGTCTTTCTTTTTTTTAAATTTTATTTCAAAATATTAATGGGGGTATAAATGTTTTCGTTACATACATAGCTTTTGTAATGCCTGAGTCAGGGCTATTAGTGTGCCCATCACCCAAATAGTGTTCATTGTACCCATTAGGTTTTTGCCTCTCCTATCTTCCCCCTTTTCCCTGCTTGACGTTCAATGACTTTTACTTCCCTCTGTGCACAAGCTAGTTCCAATTTATTAGAGAGTACTTGTAGTGTTTTTTTTTTCCCATTCTTGAGGTACTTCACTTAGGTTAATGGTCTCCAGTTCCATCCAAATTCCTGCAAAAGGCATTTATTAATCCTTTTTTATGACTGAGTAGTATTTCATAGTATGTAGATGCCACATTTTGTTAATCCATTCATGAATTGATGGGCACTTCAGCTGATTCCACATCTTTGCAATTGTGAATTGAGTTGCAATAAACATTTAAGTGTAGGTGTCCTTTTGATAAAATGATCTCTATTCCTTAGGGTAGATACCCATCAGTGGGATTGCTAGATTGAATGAATGGTGGTTCACTTTTATTTATTTTATTTTTTATTTCAGATTAATAATAAGGGTACAATGATTAGGTTACAGTGTTTGCATTTGTGAAGCAATGTTCAAGTTGTAGGTGAGTCCTTCACCCAGAGGATGTCCTGTATACCCTTACATTGTGCCCATTAGGTAAGAACTTACGAATCCCCCTCCTTCATCCCTCTCCCCTTTCCCTCCACTTCTCCCCCTCACTTGAACTTTTAGTTCTTTTAGAAATCTCATCATTTTTTACACAGAGGTTGCACTAATTTTCAGGCCCTACCAACAGTGTATAAGTGTTCCTTTGTTAGCTGTGGGTTTGCATAGATGCACTTTATCAGGTTAGGGAAGTCCTCTTCTGTTCCTAATTTTGTTGAGTGCTATTTTCATGAAAGGGTGTTGGATTTTGTCAAATATTTTTTTCTGTGTCTATTGAGATGACCATGTGGTTTTTGTCTATTATTCTATTAATATGGTATATTCCACTGATCAATTTTCAAATGTTTAACTCTATATTCACTTTTACATGAATATTTTACTTGCTTAAGTACAGTGTAACTGAGAAGAGCTTGGACGAGACCAGCTGACGTTCATCGTGTATCTGTAATACTGGGTCTCACTTGGGCCTGTACAGATGGCAAACTGAGACGTGACTGTAACCATGACTTCAAATCACAAACACTCTGATATTTTTAAAATTCATGTTTGTTTTTAAGAGGGAAAATACATGTGTTTAAAAATTAATGTCAAATATGCAGCACTCTTTATTGTTGTTTGTTATCATAGTCATATTTTCAACCCTTGACAATATAAGTATCAAACAACATAGTTCTATGACTTAAAAGAAAACCAGTGCATGATATTTCTGATTTAGAACATATTGTAGCAGAAATGACCTCTACCAGCCTTTTGGTAGGTCAAAGTCATTTAACTTAATGGGAAAAACACATATGGACTTGGAAACTTTTTTTTCCCTATAAAAGAAAACAGTAATGGTACTGATAATGTTACTTGCTAGCATTTATAATACCTGCTACTCAGTTAGGAATATTACTAGTAAAAATTTTACTTCGTCCTACCAGCAACTAAGATATACAATTAGTATTCTATTTTATAGCTGCAGAAACTCAGAGAGGTTAAATAACTTGCCCCAATTTTCACAGGTAGTAAGTAGTGAGGCGAGAATTCTGACCCACAACCAGGTGACTCCAAAGCCCATGCTTTTAATCATTTTTTGTCTTTTGAGTACCAGAGTTTCATTACTATAGGAACTCAAAATTGTTCATTTCCCCTTTTCAACTAAAATGGGACCAAACGCTGGAAGTCATACATGTGCGCTGTTCCACTTGATGACCAAATTCTAAGTCTAGTACTCACTCTACACTTACTGTGTGAATTCAACCTATGTGATGTACCTAATCTAGCAGTGGACAAGGCTAGGTAGGAAATAGTTTATATTTAATTATGTGCTTAATAATTTTTGACTATGTGATTTAAGTAGGAAATCTTTACAGACAAAATCAAACCCCCTTTTATAACACAAAAAAATAAGCTCATTTCAAGTGGTAATCATGATAGCTGAGCAGACGACTTGCCAATGTACAACTCCCGGTTTGGCCTCTCACTCCGATCCAATCCTGATGCTTCTGCTGGGAGTGTTTACTCGAATGTCCCAGCATCTCCACATTAAGACATCCATACTGGATCCAACTACCTTCACTTTTCCAGGTCTAAAATCATGGAAGCATTTGTTATTCTTCCTTGTCCTGGGCTGAATTTGCCTCTGTTCACCCATGAGTTGTCTTGAGAATTGGTCCTTTTCTGACAATTCTCATTGTTTTCCCTTAAGTCCCACTTCATGCATGTTTGACTGTCTTGTGCTGTGAAAGACTAAGAGGAATCCTGAAGAAACCCCCCCTTAGGCCAAAGTCTAGGGCATTAGAAAGGCCACTGGCCCTGTGAGATGATGGCCATGATGGCAGTAGGAGGTGGGAGGACAGCGGCCAGCCCGATGAAATGTATACAAAAAATACCCATGGTTTATATAGATCTGGGAGGGACTGCAAATTTCCTTTTCGAGGTCAGTTTCTCTCTGATTTGGTATAAAAGTCATAGGACCTGAATGAGCAGCTGTTGCCCTATCTCTAGAAAGCCTGAGTGTTATCGTACAGATCGTTTAGTATAGACAAAGGAGGCACTGGCCCCCTCAGCAGGACGCAGATAGCCCAGGCTGTCCCACTTGGTATCTGTGGCCTCCCTTCTGGACTGCTGCCAGCTCACTGTGTAACCAGGGCTGCAGGCCTGAGAGTCTTGGACACCTTCATTCAGTGTTGATGCCTCTTCCTACTGGAAGCCTCCCCAGACTATATATCAAGTGAAGGAGGGTGCTCAGGGACCTGGGCTATGAAGGAGGAAGGACCCAAGTTCAAGTCCTTGCCAATCTCTAGTTGCATGACCTTGTAATTAACCTTTCAGGACACCCAATCAACTTCCTGTGAGCTGTCTGCTACAAGGAGAACAAAACATCACTAAAGATAAGAGATGATGGTGCCAATCAATTTTCCTAAATTCCTCTCAGGTAAAATAGCTTATGTGCCTGGAATGAATACTTCTGAGGTGGGAAGACGGGTGGGATCACCATGTCATCTTCCAACAGTCTGCTAAAATAGGATACCTAGTAAATTTAGCCACAGGGCCTTGGGTTTGTGAAAGGGGGAAGGCAAGTTTGGGAGCAGAAGAGAATAGCTCAGGACAACAGATGGGCTAAGATAGATGAGCTATCTTCCCTCTTCTTAGACTCCTTCAATAATGGAAATTGGTAGGGGGACCAACTTAGCCTCTAGGCCTCAGCTTTCTCATCTTTGAAATGGGGATCGTATTTCTACCTCAACAGGTTGTTCTGAGGATTACATAAGACACGCCTATAACACTCACCATGATGGCTGAGCCATTAGTGGAAGGCCTGCCTGTTTCCACATGAACTCCCAGCAGGCGGTCACACGCTAGGAGGGTGTGAATTGTGCTTGTTTATAAGCACCTGAGAGTGGGCAAAGGGTGGGAGAAATAGGTCATCTATACACATACGACATGTGGCTCCTTCACTCTTTGAAGTTTTAATTACACATTGGTCAGTGATTTCTTTCAGGGCAATTTTTGCATACAGTCACAGCTATAAATATAAAAAATACAGGGAGATTATATCTTGGGACAGCTGGTGGATTCTATCTCATTTCTCCGTAATCCCTTCACTGAAGGGACCCAACTGGTCCCTGCTCTCCCTAAAGGAGCAGTCATCAGCCAGAACTCCCCTCTGGCCACTCTGAGTGGGTTTGACCATTATCAACTACAGACTGTGGGCACCCAAGAGAATCCCTGGACATTTTATCTATGGCTAGAGGTATGTTAAAGTTGATCTTGAAACTGGATGAGACCAAGGGATTCCAGCTAGAAGGCAGGGGAGGAAAGATTAAAGTTGCATAACTACTAAATGGCATAACTGAGACTTGAATCCAGGATTTTATCTAAAAAGTACAGATTCTGACTCGTGAGGCCTCAGATGAGACCTGAGATTCTGCTGGTTCTGGGACCACACTTTCTGTCACAGAAAGGGTGATGTTGGTAAAGCATGTAGGAGTTTATAGCATGTAGTGCCTGATTCAATAGATGGCAGTTATTATCATTGCTGTTGTTTTTTATTACTTGTAGATACTGGGCTGCATGTAGCTCTCAGAAATTGGGAAGTAGCATTTGAGTTTGAACTTGTTTGCCTTCGATTAGAGCCCTAGGGTTCAAAGACTGCTTTGTGTTTAGAACAGTGCTTTCTCACTGTTTTCAGCCCTAGCTAGAACAGAGCCATGGGCTGCACTCTGCAGATGTTTCCTATGCCGTATTACATTTCCTGGAGGTAAACTAGAGGCAGGGTGAGAGCTCCATGCCAGCTCCACGCTCGTTCAGAGAGTGCTTCTGTGAGCTTTGAATTTGTGACCATGTAGGGCTTGGTTCTTAGCAGCTCTGAGCTTTGGTTTTCTCTCTCTCTGCCCATCTCCACTTTTTGACAGATTGTGAGCATCAGAGAATCA
Source organism: Arctocebus calabarensis (assembly GCA_963573935.1). Taxonomy (NCBI): domain Eukaryota; kingdom Metazoa; phylum Chordata; class Mammalia; order Primates; family Lorisidae; genus Arctocebus; species Arctocebus calabarensis. The sequence continues at coordinate 12,458 of CAUYON010111465.1, read as the reverse complement.
GGATATTGTTTCATTCTTCTGTAGCACAGCAGTGTCTGTCTACTGTAGTGTCCCTCACAGCAGGCACCAAATTGACTACTTATTGAATGAGAGAACATTCATAATTCTCTAATCTGCCTCCCCCTTTGTAAAAAATGGGGTCAAAAGTGAACCTGACAATGATATCATTTAACTGTGAGCAGGAGAGAGACACAAAGTTACTTGACACTACACATCCAGAAAACCTAAACTATCAGGCCGGAAAGAGGGGCAAAGGATATTGAAAATAGAAATGGAGGTTGGGAACTTACCAAGACCCTGTCCATGGAAAATGTGAATACTGTCTGGAATGTTTCCAAACCAGTTCCTGAATCTGTTACAAGGTCTAACTGGGACTTTAATATCCCATTAGCTGGGAAAAAAAAGTATTGTATAAGTTATAGGTTTAGAATGCAATCTATTTGTGGGTTTGCAACTGAGGTGTTAAAACATTTTGAAAAGGACAAAGTGAAGCACATATCAAGTCTTAGAAGGCTTGAGTTAAACAGTTGAAAGGACATTAACCTACTCAAAGACCCTTAAGGCCTTCAGCCTTTCCCCTTGGATAACTCTGAAAGTCATCCAGTGAATTCCAATTTGGGCAGGGGTTTGTTTATTCTGCTTAGTTCAAGTCAGGGCTACAGATCTCTAATGATTTTAATGTCCCTAAAGGTTTTCCACATTTGGGCAAGATCTATGCTTTATGTAAGCCTGAGGAAGTCTTGCTCCCAGTTTCTCTGGCCCAGCCGATTACGCCAACAGTGCTCAAATGCCCTGACTCAGGGGAGAAGTTTACAAGCAACTACCCTTTGGCATGAGCTTGGAGATTTTTTACAATGGTGCTGTGTCATAGTAAAAATGCCTCCATTCTTAACTGACTGTAATTTTTATTACATTTCATTTTTCTCCTGGTGATGCTAAATTTTCAAGACTAGTCCTTTTCTGTAAACAGTTCCTTGCACCAGTGAAAACTAAGTGGGCGCATGCTGGCTTCTGGTCCTTTATTTTGAGTGTACCAACTCCTAATCCAGCAAAAATCATTCAGGTTTTTAATCACCACCCTCTAGGCTATTGGCCCTAATGTGCCACTGTTCAGTCTGACTTCCCGAAAATTCAGCCTACTTAAGAGCCTTCGGCTCTAATATTTTAGGTCCAAAATTTCATCTTGCTCTCGGAATTGTAACCACATCTACCAAATGAAGCTTACTCAACCCACTATACCATTTCTTTATTGTTTCCCAGTCACATTCCTGCCCTGGTACTTTATCTCACCTGCTTTCCTTGCCTGGAACACTGCCTATACCTCCCAGGGAGACCCCAACCAGAAGCCTGTGTGACCTGTGTGTGTTTAGAGATCTTCTCTCCTTCGTCCCAACTCTCGGTTCACCTACGAAGAAATCCTTGACCTGGAGTGCTCCAATGGCATGTGTGTATGAATCTCAGAATACAATTCAAGGTTAACAAACAGAGGTGGCTTCCGGCCTAGGGCTAGACAGGGATAAAAATGAGGGTGAAGATGAGACCACCCAGGGGTAGGGCCAGGTGTATATCGGTTCTGGAGCTGAGGTGCTTCATCTGGAGCAGGGTGGTTAGCGTTGGTCAATGCCAGTCCACTGGCCAGAGAATAGTGGTCCAGGGTCACCAGAGAAGGCAAAATGCTATATTTTATTTATTTATTTATTTATTTATCCTCAAGCTGTCACCCTGGATAGAGTGTCTTGGCATCACAGTTCAAGCAACCTCCAATTCCTGGGCTCAAGAGAGTCTCCTGCCTCCGCCTCCCAAGTAGCTGGGTCTGCAGGTGCCTGCCACAATGCCTGCCATTTTTTGGTTGCAGCCGTCATTGTTGTTTGGAGGGCCCGGGCTGGATTCGAACCCACCAGCTCAGGTGTACGTGGCTGGTGCCTTAGCCCGCTGAGCCACAGGAGCTGGGCCAGAATGCTATATTTTAATGCAAAATTTCCCAATTTTTAAGCATCCCAGCAGTCAAAGAAAAATACACATGGTCTAGATTTGGTTTTGTGAGGAACAAATTTTTGCTTCCCTGGTAAAAAGTGAAGTGAAGGACTGCTACAACTCCTGGTAGTCTCTGTGTGTGTGTGTAACGCAATAATAGTCCTCTTGGGGCTGGTGCAATCCTAGCATTCTGGGAGGCCTAGAGAGGAAGATCATTTGAGGTCAGGAGTTCAAGACTAGTCTAAGCAAGAGCAAGACCTCATCTCTACAAAACAAACAAACAAACAAATAAATGGTCGTGATGTGGGCACCTCTAGTCCCAGCAACTCAGGAGGCTGAGGCAGGAGGATCATTTGAGCCCAGGGGTGTAAGGTTGCAGTGAGCTAGGATGCCTCCACTGCACTCCAGCCTGGACAATAGAGAGAGCCTCAGTCTGAAAAAACAAAAATAACACAAAAAAGTCTCCCTGAGCCTGGAGGAAGAAGGTATTCAACCACCCTTTCTGATCCACACCACAAGTCTCCTTCTAAGTCCTACTTCTTGGAATACAGTTCTGATGAAGTGTATAGACCTGGGTTACCAGCCATTCCTCCTTTCTGCACCTCTGTAGGATTACATAGCACTTCAGCTAAAACCTTCTTGGTCTTTATTTCAAATTCAGACTCAATATCCATGACAGTTTCCAATGTAAATACTTGTATGTGAAGTATAAAGAGGGCTGGAAGGGGCAGTGCAGGTGAAACCATCTCTGTTTTGATCAGAATCATTTTTATTTTAGCTTAAACATGAGGCATTTATTTTTTTTTCATTTCAGAATATTAGCAGGTGCACATATTTTGTTTATATGCTTCGTTTTTGTACAGATTGAGCCAAAGTTGTAAGTGTGCCCTTTACTCAGATAGTGTGTGTATACAATAGGTGTGAATTTGTCCACCCTTTCTTCCCCCTCCCCCAGTTTGATTTCCTTGAGATTTACTTCCATACGTATGACCACTTAAATATTGGCCAATTACTTCCAATTGGTATTTAGTACATGCATTTGTTCCTCCATTTTTGTGAGTTTCACTTAGAAGAAAGGGTTCCAGTTCCATCCAGGTTGTCATAAAAGATACTAGATCCCTTAGCCGGGCACAGTGGCTTGGATTATACACCTGTAATCCTAGCAGTCTGGGAGGCCAAGGCAGGTAGATTGCCTGAGCTCATGAGTTCGAGACAGGCCTGAGCAAAAAGTGAGACCCTGTCACACGATCCTCTTGCCTCAGTTTAGGCAAGAGGATCCTTGAGCCCAAGAGTTGGAGATTGCTGTGAGCTATGACGCCATGGCACTCTACCCAGGGTGACAGCTTGAGACTCTGTCTTAAAAAAAAAAAAAAAGATACCAGATGCCCATTTTTGTATGACTGAGTAACACTCCACGGTATGTATATGCCACATTTTACTTATCCATTCATGTGTTGGTGGGCACTTGGGTTGTTTCCACATCTTTGTGATTGTGAACTGTGCTAGAATCATCCTTCTGAAACACAAATCTTATCATGCCACTTCTGCTTAAAATCTTCTGATGGTCTCCCATTGCTTCCACAGCCCTTAACAGGAGTCTGTATTATCTGGCAATTGGTTTTGCTTCTCCGTGCCTCAGTCTTTTCACACGTAAAATGTGAGACTTAAATTAGATAATATTTAAAATGCACTTGTTAGCACCCACAACCTGCTAGCACTTTTTTTTTTTTTTTTGGAGAGACAAGAGTCTCACTTTATTGCCCCTCGTAAAGTGCCGTGGCATCACACGGCTCACAGCAACCTCCATCTCCTGGGCTTAGGTGATTCTCTTGCCTCAGCCTCCTGAGTAGCTGCGACTACAGGCACCCGCCACAACGCTTGGCTATTTTTCTATTTTGCAGTTTGGCCGAGGCCAGGTCTGAACCCACCACCTTCAGTATACGGGGCCGGTGCCCTACTCGATGAGCCACAGGTGCTGCCCCTGCTAGCACTTGTTGTTCTGACTTTTCTAGATCTTCTTGGCATGAAGCAGCTCCCCACTCTCCACCCCAACCACAAACTCGTCATACTCCCTGCTGCCCCTGGGCCTTTGTGCACATGACTTCTGCCCAGACACTCTCCCAGCTCTTCTTCTCTTAGTCAACATCGATTGGACCACTTCTCTGCCTGGGTCACATCTCTCTTTGAGAGGGTGCAGCCACGTCCATCTCCCCTGTACCATGTACCATCGTTACAGTTTGCCATTTATTTTTGTTATTATTATTATTTTTTAATTATCACATTTCTTTTTCTTTTTATTAAGTCATTTGTAAATAGATCATGAATACCATTCATGAATTTATGCCATTATGGGATTTGATGTGCTGACTATTTGTACAAACTGGAATGCATTTATTTTTGTTATTACTTGATTTTCTTCTCATCTTTAAGCTTGTGCTGGGGCAAAGTCTGCTCTACTGCTGGTCCCTGGCAGGGTAGGTATTTAATAAGTATTTGTAAAACAAGTGAATGTCCACCATTGGTGGCCCTTTTTTCATGTGCTGGTATATCATAACCATAGGGAAGAAGCTCGTTCCGAAAGGTGCAGAGGAAATGCTCTCCTGGCTTGAGGGCTGGAGACTGGAGGCACGTTCATCCCCCACCTTTACTCAGGGAAGAAATCCTGGACCTTCCAAAGTAGGACTGGTGCAGAGGTTGGGGCCACGCTCTTCATTCTTTTCTCAACAGTGTGGGTTGCCTTATCGAAATGAGACCCTCAGGAGCACTTGCCAACTGGCCCAGGGGTGCGATGGCACTTGGGGTGACCATAGAAATAGGTCAGAGAGAACCATTCTTCGGTCGTTTGGCCATCTGCCTCATTATGGGGCATTTAACACCTCCCAACTGGGCAGGGCTTTCCTGCTCAATGGCCAGTAAAGATCAAAGGGTAAATGCCCCTTGTGTCTCTCCATATGGGGTAACTTCTACCTCCTACCTTCAGTGACACACTGGGCAGGCCTGGAACCAGCCCTAATGATTTTTGTAAATAATGCTTAAGAAGCAGTCATTGCTGATAAATTAACTTTTGATGTAGGTGATGCTCACAGTATGAAATCAGATACCTTCAAGCGTTTCTTCCCAGATTTAGACAGAAACTGTGTGTTAGCTGGAGTTGTGCAGGTGTTCCTGGATGCATGCCTTCATTCATTCAACAAATATTTTCTGAGCCCTTTCCATGGACCGGGCACTGTGTGGCTTCTTTTGCAGAATGGAATACATTTATTTACTTGGCCTATTAGCTAATGGAAACTACTGCTTCTTTTCCATTTGAATGACTGTGTTATGACTACGCAGCAGTCAATGGCAAGACCCCCAGCTATCCTTACAGATTCCCCTATTGAAGAACGGAAGGAAATCACTTCCACGGATATCCTTAAAGTCCTTACCCTTGGAGTCTCTAGGGCAAGGAGGCAGCAAGCATGTGGGAAAATGATCAGTTTTATAGTCAGATAGACCTATGTTCAAACTTAGGGTTTTGTGTTGTTCTGTACGTATGTACAAACACACACACTCCTGGTGTAAGTCATGACACAGGAATCCCTTTATGGGAAATAGTACTAGAATATTTTCTAGTGGTAAAGGACATGATTTTGGGTCAAATACTGGCTTTGCCACTGCTGGCTGGTCAAGCCCACATAAGGATTTTGGTTCTAGACCTGGTAGTCTATTCACTCACATCCTGTGACTGGCCAGGGTCTCTGAAACCTCTTGTACTCTCCATTCTCCTCCATGTTCCCAAGGTCTGTTTGGAATGGATTTCAGATGACTCTGCTTATTAATGCCAAAGTGTGACTCTGGGTATACACAGGGGCAAAGCAGCCACCACTGTCACACAAGGTGTTTCAGGGGACTGTAAAATTCACAGGCAGCGTCTTAAATCACTCGTGGCATTAACATTATGGAAAAAAAATTTTTTGAAAAAATGTATTGTTATAATGAAATAAAAAGTTAATAAGACTTCCAGTTGACTAAATATTTTAGACTTTACTGAATATGGTAAAATATCTTTTGTTAGAATTCAGTTTATCAAAAACTAAACACCCTTAAAAATGCCCTTTTATTGTTTTAACTGTACTGTTAATTTCTTTATTATTTCTTGGTCTGAAGACTCAATTCCAACAGAAGTTTAAATAATGACTCAGACTATCTTCTCTTTTTTTCCTCTTAAATATTTGCTACTGACCCACATGTTATTATAAACAGATTATAAACATATTCCATTATGTTCTATAAATGTTCCCATGGATAAGAATTTTCATAGCTCATTTAAATGAGTTTTAGTCTTTAAAAAAAATAAACAATTTAGAAACACTCAAAAGGATTGATTTCAAGCACTGAAAAAAAAATCTCTTTTGATTTTATCATAAGTAATTCATCTTTATAAAAATGTACAATTTTAAGGGAAACACTACATTTTGTGGCAATCATAGAAATTTTTAGATAAGAGTCCTAAAACTAGGAATAAATACTTAGCATCTTTTCCACTCTTGAGGGAACAGAGATGATATCAGCAGAAACAACAGAACTCAGAATTAGGTAGAATTAAATAGAAACAACTGAAGCTTCATTATATATAAATGGGCTTGTGTTCCCTGGTTAAAAACCTTTTCAGAAGCATTTCTCTAGACACTCAAGATGGTACAGAGACTTCTCTCTGTGCCCCTGTATCTTGTGCTTACTCCAATAATAACATTTATATCCTCCTAAAATTGCATGTTTATTTGTCTGTATCTTCCATTAGCAGGTAAATTCCTTGAAAGTAAAGACTGCATCTTGTTTACAGTTATACCCATGGTCCATAGTATTAATAGATGCTTAACAAATACTGGTTAAATCTACTGAATGAATAAATGGCCTAGTGCATGGGAACTACAGAAAATCTCACTAAAGGACTTACATATGAGTGGCCCCAGCCACTCGATACCTCCTCTCAACTGCTCCAGAGTTGCTAGTGCTCTGAGTCCACAGCCAGGATGACCTAGAGAGTATACTTTCTCCTATGTGCACCTATGACTGAGCTAACAGCAGAGAATCAGAGTTAGGAACAACAAGGAGTTGGCATGTCAACGCGCTATAATAGAGTGGTGGCAGTCATCATTATCACCACAATTGTCATCATCACCATCAATGCCCTCCTCAGATTGACCATCATTAACATAAGATTTATTGAATACATCTTAGGTCCTCAAACCTCTGCCAACTTTATTATGTACATTATCACACTTAATCCTTTCAACAATTCTATGAAGTTGTTGCTTTTATTCCCATTCTACAGATGCAGAAACTGAAGCCTAAAAAAGTATAGTCACTTATTCAAGATGACAAAGCATTGAGGTTAAGACTCAGACCCAAGACAGAATGATGCACAGCTTCAATTTCTTTTAAGCACACAGCAACCCAGAGACTGACATTCCTAATGGAGCAAAAATAAATAAATAACACTTGTCCTATTCATTTTGAGGTCCCTCCCTATCTTACTTCAACAAAGCCCTAAGCCTCCCCTCTTCTGCCCTCTTTTTCCTTTGAATGTGAGGTCCAAGTGATTTCTTCATCATGGCAGCTGACAACAAGAGAACTGGACAAGAGGGGCTTAAATCCATCTGAAGCTTCACGTAGGCTCTGAATACCTTTTTAAAAATTATTAATGGACTGTGTACACATGGAAATTAAAATTCAAACAGTATAGATGGGCAGAAAATGACAAGTAAAACCGTCTCTTGGAGGTAACCACTCCTGTGGATTCTGCCTCTATTCTTTGGCAGCTACCTCCCTACTCTAAAAAAAAATTTACATCCCTATTATTTTATACATTTCCCTTTTAAGAATAATGTGCTCAATTACCTCAGTGGAAGATGAGGAATTTGGCCCACTCACCCCATTTTTGCAAGTTATCCTTTTTAGTTTTTTTTTTTATTGGTAAACTTTCCTACTTTAAATACTATTCTCAAACTTCTCTCTTCACCCTCCAATTCACATGTATCTCTCAATTTCCCCAGGGTCATCCATCTGCTCTGTACCCTTCTCTAATTAAGTCTGCCTCTTTCAGGATAAACACAAGAATGTCTTATTATAGTTCATTTTTCTGGAATGTTTAGTTACTAACATTGAAAAATCATCTTTAAGGACTTCATTTTAAATATACACTAAGTTTTGGGGGGGAAGCCTTGGAATCTAATGATGGTTATTTATTTGGACACAGTGTTTCACATAACTATCTTGCAAATAAATTTCTGGAATATTGTCTATTCCTAGTTTCTGAATCAGGACTTCACATTTTCATGATCAGCTCAAATATAGAAACCCCAAATGCCTGTCTGGTGTTGTTATCCTCACCATTCACCTTCCTGAATTTATGGATCAGCATTTAACTACCCTCCCCCCCCTTTAAAGACAGAGTCTCACTCTGTTGCACAGGCTAGAGTGCCATGGCATCAGCCTAGTTCCCCGCAGCCTCAAACTCCTGGGTTCAAGTGATCTTCTTGCCTTAATTCCCACCCCAACTCCTTATTGGCTGGGACTACAGGTGCCTGCCACAATGCTTGGCTAAGTTTTCTATTTTTAGTAGAGACAAGGTCTCACTCTTGCTCAGGCTGGTCTCACACTCTTAAGCTCAAGCAATCTACCTGCCTCAGCCTCCCAGAGTGCTAGGACCATAGGCATGAGCCAACTCGCCAGCCTCTTCCTTCTTGTTTTGTTTGTTTGTTTGTTTATTTTTTTATAAACTGTATTTTTATTGGGGCTTCATCATGTAGCTAAATCAATCCACAGCGTCATGTAATGGTCTGAGATGGTTACTGCATCCCCCAACTGCGCCATGAGCATAACTTCAGGTTTGCTTTTGAAGTTGCATGACCTTCGTAGGGTTTCTCTGGGATTTATATTATTTCCCTGAATGTCTTTTTGTAGTTTCTGAGCCAAACTAAGAAAAGTACTGGGTAGTGGACACACCGCAACTCCAAATTGATTAGGTCATTCTTCTCCATGCAATCATCAGTAAAGATTTCATTTATTAACATAATCAATCAAAAACAATGCACAAGATGGGTAATATATGCCTCTTCTTGTATCAAAACTTTCACCTAGAAACAGGACAGAAGATTGTCCTTTCACAAATAGTTTATGGGAGCAAAATTAGGTCATATAAAAGAGTATAATGAACCAGTCCCCCAGCTCAAATTGGTTACATTTGAACTTCGTGCCATGTTTAGGTCACATCTGGGTATGGAGTCACATTCCTTGGTCAGAGCTAGTACAAAGTAATACTCTTGGGTCACACCTGGGTGCGGAGTCACCCTCCTGGATGATGTCTGACTACCTGTGGTCCTGAGACAGAGGCTTTTTGTCCTGCACCCACCACACTTCTTGGCCCTGAGAACTACTGATACCACCTGTAACTCAGCAGTCTAGTACTTAATGAATGAATCCCTTTGGGTGGTAAGTAGATCTAAAACCAAATATTAAATTTTCTCTAAAATGAGAAGTATTATTTTATAAGTTAAGAATTCCAGATGTGATCTTTTCTATTCTTCTGATAAGCAACACGGCATTAGACCCACAGTGGGTAGTTGTTTAACTGGTATAGAACACATCCTATATTACATAAAAGCATACTTTTAAACACCAAGAAAATAATTTCAAGATCATAAAACTATTAAGTCAGGGTATTTATTTAAATAAACTTAAACCTTGGAATTAGAACTATGTACTTGCCTTCCCTGCCTGGTAGGGTAATTGTTTTGATTATGAGGAAGTCAACTAAGATGTCCTTTATAAACTACGTTATTTATGAAGTATAGTCACATAACTCCAACCTGTGTGCATATTCCTACTATGACTTCTTTTTATGAACAAAGCTATTAACTTTAGAAAAAGACACAAATAGAATATATGTACTTAGGTAGTGAAAGAACATAAATTGAAAACTTATTACATTTTCCCATCAGACACAAAGTATTTATTTTCAAATAAAAATATTGTATCCTATGATTGCACTAATGTACACTCTTGCACTAATGTACACTAATGTACAGCTATGATTTAATAAATATTAAAAAAAAAATAAAAATATTGTATCTGTAATGTATTTTTGGTTTTCACATTAATATTTTATTTATCTTATATGACCAATATTGATATAGTTATTCTACACACATATACTGCACATTCAACCTCATTAAAAATGGACAGTGCAATTAATCTTCCGTACTGCATAATTTAAGTGTGAGTAATTATGTTTTATCCTGGTTATATGTAATATTTAGTCCTTTAATTTAGAAACTTTATTTGACAAATTCTCTCATTAATTTATTTATCTAATTTTGGTATTTAGTGCTTTACATTACTACCAATTATGTCATCTTTTTCTTGCTGTTTTTAGTTTATTTTGCTGGTGAACATTTAGAAGAAAAAGCAGGTGATGAATCTGGAAACTTGTTCCTTATTACAAATGTCAATAATTCTTTTGACTGCCATGCTATACGGTGATAGTCCTCAAATTCTAAGAATTTTAATGCAGAGAGGAAGAAGGGGACAGAGCCAGGAAGTAGAAAGCTCTTAATTGTATCAAGTTTGTGGAAGTCCTTGACCGGTTGGCATAAGCTCTCCATGTTTGCATTTTGAGATGGCACACCCTTGTAATCACAGGCACACCCTTATGGATCAATGCCCTTAGATTGGAAATCTCTCTCGTTATCTGGCAAACTTTCAATGTAATAGACAGACCATCCTTGGTAGCATCGAAGTCAGAAAACTGACATATTTGTGTACTGATTGTTGACTGCTGGCTGTCTTTCTGTCTTTAATATCCCATAGACTATGGGGAAAACCTGCAACGCTACAAAACCCTGGTCAATTAAACCTTGAATTGTGGCTTGACTTACAAATAATAATTGGTTGGAAAATTTCTTCTTCTGTTCTCACCTACTAGGCTACTGCAGCCCCATCTGGAAGTACTAAGTGCTTCTAGAAGAGGAGTTTCTAGGTTCTTTCTAACAGATTAATAGACCTGGGACGAAATGCCTACATGACGTGCCCCTCCTTTCTTCCTCAATTATTATTATTGCTATTTTTTTTGTTGAGACAGAGCCTCAAGCTGTCACCCTGGATAGAGTGCTGTAGCATTACAGCTCATAGCAACCTCCAATTCCTGGGCTCAAGCGAGTCTCTTGCCTCCACCTCCCAAGCAGCTGGGACTACAGGCGCCTGCCACAACGCACAGCCATTTTTTGGTTGCAGCCGTCATTTTTGTTTGGCAGGCCCAGGCGGGATTCGAACTGCCAGCTCAGGTGTACGTGGCTGGCACCTTAGCCACTTAAGCCATAGGCGCCAAGCCCTCAATTATTTTTTATTGTGATAAAATATACCCTACATAAAATTCACTCTCTTAACATTTGTAAGTGTACAGTTCAGAGGCATTAAGTACATGCATACTGTTGTGCAACCATCTCCACCACTGATCTCCCAAACTCTTTTCATTTTGCAATACTAAAACCCTGTACCCATTAAACCCTACCTGCCCATCCCTCGTACTCATATGCTCTGGCAGCCGCCTTTCCACTTTCTGTCTCTATGATTTTGACTGTTCTCAGTACCACATATTAGCAGTATCATATAACATTTGTCTTCTTCCCCTTCTTTTTTCTTTACCCTTCTCAATTCCATTTAATCAAATATGATTTCTCTCATGGAAGAGGTCATTCTTTTGACTTTTTCCTTTCCCTTTATCTCTGGGGAAAAACGAATTTAAAACTTGTCCACCCTCTTTCTGCCCTTCCTCATTCCATTTATAAGTATCCTATTTTTTAAAAGAAGGAAAAAGGTTACTGGAATAATTTTCTGATTCATCCATGTAATATTAGTTTTGAAGCGTAATTAAGCATAGTGAAGAACTATAGCCACCAATATTTAAAAGTTCTGAAATGGTAAAACATTCTTTTCAAAATCTCCATAGAAAGTGTTTACTCTGGTTGGGCACAGTGGCTTACACCTGTGATCCCAGAATTTTGGAAGGCTAAGGTAGGAGAATCACTTAAGACCAGGTGTTCATAGGCTGGCTGTGGTGGCTCACGCCTGTAATCCTGAGCACTCTGGGAAGCTGAGGCAGGTGGAGTGCTTGAACATAGGAGTTTGAGATCAGCCTGAGTAAGAGTAAGATCTCCATCTCTACTAAAAAAAAAAAAAAATAGAAGAAAACTAACGGGCATGGTAGTACATGCCTGTAGTTGTAGCTACTCTGGAGGCTGAGGCAAGAGGATTGCTTGAGCCCAAAAGTTTGAGGTTGCTGTGAGTTATGATGCAATCTCAGGGTGACTGAGTGACACTTTGTCTCAAAAAAAAAAAAAAAAAAAAAAAAAAAAGAACAGGAATTTGAGGCCAGCCTGGTTAACAAAGCAAGAGCCCATCTCAACAAAAAAAATTTAAAAAATAAAAATAAAAATTTAACTTTT
>CAUYON010111464.1:0-44473 GCA_963573935.1 Arctocebus calabarensis | reverse complement strand
AGAGAGTATATACAGTTTTGTGCCTGGCTGGAGAGCGCCGTGGCACCCTAGTAGGGGAAGGAGGTCTGGTTTTTGGAGGGTCTCCCCCATAGGGTAGAGTGGGAGGACATCTGAACTCTGCTCGCTTGTTTGTATGGCAAGTATACTGCGAACCTCTCTCATGGGGGAGGGGACTCCCATCCGCTTGGTGATGTGTTCTGTACCTTTTTGTTTGAGTCCTCGGGGTCTCAGGTCGCCCCAGCAGGGTTGATGTGCGCTCTTTGACCTTTTCTTTTGGCTCAGATCCAAACCATCGGCTTTCTTGCTGAGATTCTGTCCTTTAACTCTCCTTCTGGACGGGAACCTCTGCGGAAAGCTGGTTACAGATCGCCATCTTGGCTCCTCCCCCCAATCCAAAACTTTTGTTCTTTGAAGTGAGTTATTTATCTTATTATTCACTATGAGAGTTCTTTACATATTCTGGATACAGGTTTATTTTAATACAATGTCTGATTTACAAATAGTTTTTATCAGTTTATAACTTATCCTTTCATTTACTTAATGGCATCTTTTAAAGTGTAAAAGCTTTAAATTTTAATAAAGTTCAATTCATCATTTTTGTTTTATGCATCATGCTTTTGCTTTAAGCCTTTCCTTACTGGAAGATCACAGGGACTTTTCTCCCTTATTTTCTTTTAAGAGTTTACAGTTTTAGTCAAATATTTAGGAGTTCATTTTTGTGGTGTGAAGTAAAGCTCTAAACCAGGCATCCTCAAACGTTTTAAACAGGGGACCAATTCACTGTCCCTCAGAGCGTTGGAGGGCTGGACTATAGTTTAAAAAAAAAAGACTATAAACAAATTCCTATGCACACTGCACATATCTTATTTTGAAGTAAAAAACAAAATGGGAACAAATACAATTCACATCAACACATGTGGCCCACAGGCCGTAGTTTGAGGACCCCTGCCTAATCTTTTATGTGTGGATATAGAGTTTCTTAGCACTGTTTATTTAAAAGATTATTTTTCTCCATTGAATTATCTTGGTCTCTTTATGAAAAATAAATTCTAGACTCTTAATTCTCTTTCCCTAATCATATGTCCATCCTTATACTAGGACTACATTTCTTCATTACAATAGCTTTGAAGTAAGTGTTGAAATTGGGGAGTTAAAATCCTCCAACTTTGTTTTTTTCCTTTTCAAAATTACTTTAGCTATCTTGGGTGTTTGCATTTCCATGTGAATTTTAGGATTACCTTGTTCCTTTCTTCAATAAGCCTGATGAAATTTTAATAGAGATAATGGTGAACCTGTAGATCAATTTAAGAAGAATTGCCATCTTTACAATATTGAATAATCCTATACATGAGCATAAATTATTTCCCCATTTATTTTTCTTAGCAGTGTTTTGTAGTTTTCAGTGTGTAAGTTTTGCACTTTTGTAACATTTATTCTGACTACAGTATGTTATTCTTTCTAATGAAGCTGAGAATAGAATTATTTTCTTAATTTTAATTTTGGATTCTGTATTGCTAGAATTTAGAAATAAAAATTGATTTTATAAATTAATCTTATATCCTCCAACCATGCAGAATTTGTTCCTTAGATCTTGTATTTCTTTTTCTCATGTATGTATATTCCTTAGGATTTTTTGTACACAGGATCATGTTGTCTGAAAATAACAGTTTTACTTCTTCCTTTCTAATTTGTATGCTTTATATTTCTTTTCCTTGTCTGACGGTACCAACTGGAGCCTCGAGTACGGCTGTTGAGTACAGTGGCAAGAGCACACGTCCTTGACTCTCTCAATCTTCAGAGAATGCAGTTAGTATTTTTCTATGAAGTATAATGTTAGCTCTACGTTTTTCTTAGGTATCCTTTATCAGATCAAGGAGTTTTCCTATTATTCATAGTTTGCTGAAAGTATATATCAGGAATGGGTTTTATCAAATGCTTTTTTGTTGTTTCATCTATTGAAATGATAAGGTGAAAAGTTTTGGTCTTTTATTCTATTAATATGGTATTTTACATTAGTTAGGTTTTGATATTAAATAAACCTTGCATTCCTGACATACATTCTTTTTATATGTTGTTGAAAGCACTTTGTAAACATTTTGTTGGGGTGCTGGCATCTGTATTTGTGAGGGCTACTCATTAGTACTTCTCTTATGATGTCTTTGTCTGGCTTCCGTATCACGAGAGTATTGGCCTAATACAATGAGTTTGGAAAGTGTTTCCTCTTCCCCCATTTTCTGGAAGAGTCTATAAAAGATTGGTATTTCTTGTTTTTTAAATATTTAATATAATTCACCAATTAAACTATCTGGGTCTAAGCTTTCTTTGTAGAAAGATTAATTACTATGAATGTTTTTTTCTTTTTATTTATCTATTTGGATCTTTAATTTCTTTTTAGTCAGTTTTAGCAAAATTGGAAATTTTCATTTTATTTAAGTTGCCTAAGTCATTGGCATAAAGTTGTTCATAGTAGTTGCTTATCAATTTAATTATATGTGAGGTCTTTTAGTGGTGTTTCTTTTGGTAATGTTAGACTTTTCTCTCTTTCTTTTTTCTTTTTTTATTCAGTCTAATGAAAGATATGTCAATTTGTTGGTTTTTCTAAAGAACCAAATTTTGCTTTCATAGTTTTTTCCTATTTTTTAAATACTCTTTATTTCAACTTTAATTTTTGTTATTTCATTCCTCTGTTTTGGCTTGGGTTTAGTTTTCTCTTCTTTTTCTCTTTTTTTAAGGTAGAAGTATTGATTTGCAGTCTTTATTTCAAATATGGAAATCTAAGGCTATAAATTTCCCCCTAAGCATTTAGCTATATTTTATATATGTTTATATGTTCTATATTGATTTTAATTATGTTCTAAATATTTTCTGATTTCTCTGTGATTTCTTCTTTGACTCATGGTCTGTTGTTTCATTTATAAATATTTATAGATTTTCAAAATTTATTTCTATTTTTGAGGTTCTAGTTTAATCCCGTTATGTTTATGGCACATGCATTATATGATTTCAGTCCTTTTAAATTTATAATATTTGTTTTATGGCCTATCTTGTAGTCTGTCCTGAAGGATGTACTATGTGCTCCAGAAAGGAATGCATATCCTGCTGTTGTTTGAATGGAATGTTCTATAGATATCGATTAGATCAAGTTTGCTGAGAGCGTCAATCAAGTGTTCCATATCTTTGATGATTTTCTCTTCAGTTGTGTTATCCATTGAGAGTGTGGTATTGAAGTCTCCTATTGTTGGCTTTTTGGTTTCTCTCTTCAATTTTGTCAATTTTGCTTTATGTATTTTGGTGCTGTTGTTAGGCATGTTTATGTTTATAATTGTTACAGCTTCCTGATAAATTCAGAGCTTTCTTCTCATTATACAATGTCTTTTTATCATTATAAATTGTCTCTAGTAATGTTTTTGTTTTAAAGCCTATCTCGTCTGATACCAATATAGTTATTGTACTTCTCTATGACTATTGTTTACTTGGTTTATCTTTTCTTTTTTTACCATTTTACTTTAGATCTATATATGTCTTTAAACCTAAAATGTGTCTCTTTATCTAGATCTTATTTTTTTATTTAGTCTTAAAATTTCTGCTTTTAATTGAAATGTTTAATCCATTCAAATTATATGTAATTGTCAAGCTAATTGAATTTACAAGCACCATCTTGCTGTTTTTCATTTATCTCATGCTTTTTCTTCCTCTAGCTTGTGTTTACTGCTTTTTATGTAAAAGAAATAAATAGGGTACCATTTTAATTTTTTTTAATTTTCTTTGCTGTTTTTTATTACATCTTAATTCACTATGATATACCTTTAAGTAATACTAACTTAATTCTAGTTTAATATAGAAACTTGCTCCAGTATAGTTTCAATCCCCCCTTGTACCATTATTATTCTAAATATTACATCTTTATATGTATAAGCTGAATAACAGAGTTTTATAGTTTTTTGTTTTGTTTTGTTTTGTTTTTTGAGACAGAACCTCAAGCTGTTGCCTTGGATAGAGTGCTGAGGCAGGCCATTTTTTGGTTGCAGCCACCATTGTTGTTTGGCGGGCCGGGGCTGGATTCGACCCTGTGAGCTCAGGTGTATGTGGCTGGTGCCTTAGCCTGTTGAGCCACAGGTGCCGAGCCGACTTTTATAGTTTTTTACATAACTGTCATATAAATCAGTTAAGAGAAGAAAAAATAACATTTTCAACTGTTTTTTATATTTATCCATGTAATTACCTTTCTGATATTTTCTAATTTTTTGTGTAGCTTTGAGTTATCATCTGGTATCATTTCATTTTGTTTATCTGATGGGATTTTCTTTTTTATTTCTTATAAGGCAGGTTTGCTCACAACAAATTTTCTTCTGTTTTTTTTGTTTGTTTGTTTGTTTGTTTTTTAGAAAGTCTAAATTTCACTTTCAATTTTGAAGAGCAGATTGATACATATGGAATTATTGGTTAACAGAGCTCTTTTTTTTTCTTTCTTTCAGCATTGTGACTCTGTCACCTCACTATTTTCTTGCCTTAATTTTTTCCAAGAAAAACTCAGCTATTAATCTCATTCTATTTTCCCATGTGTGCTGAGTCCTTTAAGATCAAGAATTTCTATTTGAATATTTTGTTAGTTTCTTTCTCTTTATTTATAGTCCTATTTGCTAAGTCGTTACCACTATACTGTTATTTAAATCTTTATTATTCTCTATAGTTCTTTGAACATATTTATAATAGTAATTTTTACGTTTTTGTTCACTATGTCTAAAATATAAGCCCTCTAAGAAGCAATTTTCACAAATTTTTTTTCTGTATATGTGGTACAAATTCCTATTTTCTTGTTTCGTGTCTCTTTGGGGGGGGAGGTTCAAAAGCTATACATTGTAGATTCTATGGTGGAGCAACTCTGAATTCTGAATCTTCCATCCCATAGATTGTTTTTATGGTTTGTTTTTGTTTGCTTAATGACTTTCCTGAATTATTAAAGTCTGTCTCATTTGCATCATATAGCTTTAGCTATCACTTCAGTTTTATTTTTAATTATTAGTCATTAAAAAATTTTAAGGTCAGCCTGCTAGGGGTTGCTCTTTAGTCAGCATCACTCAGGGGTAAGCCAAGGATTGATCAGAAATTGTGCTTTATTCCTTTGAGCCAGTAAGTTTGTGTGGGTTGGGGAACATATTCAAAATTTAGGCGGTTTAAAAATCTGACTGGATTTTACATTCGAACATGCTTTCTTATGGCTCCTTTATGAGCGTTCTAGGTTTCACATTCATCTGTGAATGTGTGGCTGGCTAGGGATCTCTTTGATCCCTCCAGAGAATATGCAGCATTCTAGATTATGAGGAGTGTGTGAGTTTATCAAAGCTTATTGTGGCCACGTTATTCCTCAAATTGCCCTATTAAGTTGCTTGCAAGTCTGCAAGTTAATGTCTACAAGTTAATGTCAACCTCAAGCTAGCTGAGATATTGGCCTTCTCTAGATCATATGCTCCATTACGAATTAAGTTAGCCCCCTCCAGCAGTATAGCTGCTGGTTTTCAGGAATTTCCCTGTCCTTTTAGAACTACTGAATTATGGAAACTGTGGGTAGAGTTTTCCTTAAAATTATTTCATTCAGCTACTTTGTTTTTAATAAATAGTAAGTTTTTTTTTTAACTTTTGGTATAATCACCATCTTTATGAGGATTTTTCTTCCTAACATGTGTAATAGTTTCCTGGGCCTGCCATAACAAAGTTTCACACACTTGGTGGCTTAAAATAATAGATATTTATTCTCACACAGTTCAGGAGGCCAGAAGTCTGAAGTCAGAGCAGGATTGGTTCTGATAGCTCTGAAGCAGAATCTATTCCATGACTCCCTTTTAGTTTCCATCAACTGCCAGCAATCCTTAGGATAGCAGCATCTCTCCAACCTTTGTCCATTGTCACATTGCATTCTTTCCTGTGTATTTGTATAGCTGAACTTCCACCTCCTTTCACTTATACATAGTAGCCATTGGATTTAGATCCCACCCTAATCCAGTGTTACCTTATATTAACTAATTATATCTTCAAAGATTGCACTTTTAGCTAAGGTCATATTCTGAGATTCTGGTAAACATAAACTGTGGATGGGGGAGCAGGTATTATTCAGTATAGTACACTATTCATTATGAAGTATAACCTGAAAATCAGTATGGTCCCCCTCAAGGTGATTTTTTTGGTGAAGATTACTTTTTTCAAAGTAATGAATAGGACAGCAAGATGGTAAGTTTTTGTTTGAGTGATTTTTCAAGTTAAGATAATTTGATTATTTTGTTCTTATTATTATAAAAAAGGCCAGGAATGGGTTGGCAGAGAATCACTATTCTCAAG
The DNA here is from genome assembly GCA_963573935.1 of Arctocebus calabarensis. Lineage (NCBI taxonomy): Eukaryota > Metazoa > Chordata > Mammalia > Primates > Lorisidae > Arctocebus > Arctocebus calabarensis. The sequence continues at coordinate 38,140 of CAUYON010111464.1, read as the reverse complement.
TCTGATTTACATGTCTCATTTTAATCTAGAGCCAAATAACTATCGGACCATGCATGGCCGGGCAATAAATGGCAGCCAGTTGGGGAAAGATTACATCCAGCTGAAGAGCCTATTGCAGCCTATCCGGATTTACTCAAGAGCCAGCTTGTATGGCCCTAACATTGGGCGGCCCAGGAAGAATGTCATTGCCCTCCTAGATGGGTAGGTCAGATTATTTAGCTATTCTTATGACATTGCTAATTAAATGTAATGAATTAATATTTTTGTATTTTTGCTGATTATTTTTGGTCTTAAGAAAAAAAGGAAAGAGTTTTTCCATTGTGATTGTCCCCATTCTAACTCACAGATTCCCCTCCATGGTCAGCAAGGGGTTGATCATAATCTTGAGGATGGATTAAAAGGGATGTCTAGCTTAAAAAACTACATTTAATATTACAACACTTCATAGCATCATTTTATATTTTTTAAAAAGCAAAATACATTACTCTATTTCAGTGACTTCTTACAGAGAGTATAATCTTTACAAAATCTTGGCTATTGGAGTTGGATTAGAAAGCAATAAAAAGGAATAGACTATGGATGCATGTAACCATCTGAGTGAATCTCAAAAAAATTATGCAGAATGAAAAAAAGACAATCTCCAAAGTTATGTTTTGTATTATTCCATCTATATAACATTTGTGAAAAGGCAAAATTATAAAAATGGAAAACAGGTTACTGGTTGCCTGAGGTTAAAGAGGTTGTGGTACATATATCTATATATATAATGTAGATTCATTGCCCCCACCAAGAAGGACACTGGGATGAAGGTACTATTCAATATTTTGACTGTGCTGTCAGATACATGAACCTACACAGATGAAAATAGTAAAGAACTAAACACTTATACATACATACAGGTATAAATAAAACGGGTGAAATCTGAATAATATTGGCGGTTCATATCAATGTCAATATAAAAATCAACACATTTTACCCCACAAATGCATAAATGTATTCATGATCTATGTGCATATGACTTAATAAAAGGAAAAAAATTTTTAAAAATATTCTGGCCATCATATTACAGTTTTCTAAAATATTACCATTGAAAAAAACTGTGCATAATGTGTGGGAATTTTTCTGTGTTGTTTTTCCAACTGCATGTGAATCTGAAATCATTTTAACAAAACTTTTGATTAAAAAAAAGAACAAAGAAACACTTCAAATACTTTCAGATTAAAGTAAAACAAAACTGATGGACTTATTATTAGTTATTCTGAAGAATTTCTGTCACTTGATTTATTTAATTTGGCTAAATCTGACAATCATTTTTACAAGTATTGATATGGATGAGATACTATGTTAAATGTTCTCTGCCTCACTCCTGTTGGTCAGTCAGGCACAGAATGGATAATTGAGATATCCATGCAAGGTGGACTCAGTTATCCAGGGACAGAAGATATGTCTAATCATGAATTTGTTGCTAGTAAAGAGGTAGAATTTTAGGCCAAGTGAGCCACGGTGACATGAGGAAGGCAAAGGTGTATGTTGACTCTAAGGCCTAAAGTGGAGCTATGACTGGAATAAGAAGGGTAAGAACAATGAAGTTGAGAAATACAAGAATCATCTGGCGCATCGTCTCCATGCACCAGGGCACACCATTTATGTGACATCTATCATAGTCTGGAATAGGTATGGTTATTCCTACAAACTCAAAGATGAGTTAGGACATTTTCCAGTGATGTTCACAGGATGATTATTGAGGTTAGAGGAATGTGATACAAGTACAAACAGAGATAGACAAGGAGAGGGAAACTTTGAATCGTGGATGGCCTTTGTGACTCTTTCCTCCCTTTTCTGAGACTGAGTCTTGATCTAAGCTTATGATCTTAGCAACATTAGTAAAAGGTTGAAAAGGCAGAAGGATTTCCATTGTAACTGCATTAGCAACCTGAAATTTAATGTTGGGCATTTTTGTCTGTACAAAAGTGCTCCAGCTCTTTCTTCAACTCCTTTTCCCACCCACCCTTCTCTTTCTTTCTTTCTTTTTTTTTTTTTTTGTTGTTGTTGTTGTTATTGCAGTTTTTGACCAGGGCCGGGTTTGAACCCACCACCTCCTGTATAGGGAGCTGGCACCCTACTCCTTGAGCCACAGGTGCTGCCCTTCTCACCCTTCTCTTTCTCACCTTCTCCCCCAGGAGCAACTTTTCCTCTTTTTTTTTTTTTTTTTCTTTGAGACAGAGCTTCAAGCTTTCGCCCTGGCTAGAGTGCTACAACCTCCAACTCCTCAACTTTAGTGATTCTCTTGCCTGAGCCTCCCAAGTAGCTGGGACTTACAGGCGCCTGCCACAATACCCTGCTATTTTTAGGTTATAGTTGTCATTGTTGTTTGGCAGGCCCGGGTTGGATTTGAGCCCACCACCTCTGGTGTATGTGGCTGGCACCTTAGCTGCTTGAGATACAGGTGCCGAGCCAACTTTCTCTCTTTCTTTGCAGAAAAATTTTATGGTATTGGCCTCTACTCACAAAAATAGCTCTCAGCTCTCTTTGCATATTGAAATTACTAGATTTTGAAATTGCTCTGTGTATATGAAGGGGAGTGGTAATGGAGGTGGTATGGATGGAATGGAGATGGAGAGGTCAGTTTCATTTTACTTACTATAATTAAGGCAGAAGGATCATGAGTATAAATCTTTCCTCACATTTTGTGGTTACACAATCAAGCAAAGCTAATAACACTGTCGTTTAAATCCACATAGTTATTATTTTGAATTATTCTTTTTCTTTAATGGCTTCATTAATGTATTGTCATATGATACATAATTTTATCTTAGTATCAATCACTAGATCAATCACTCATTCATTCTGCAAATGTTTCTTGAGCAACTGCTATGTTCCAGGTAGTAGGTTAATAATAAATCTAAATACTTTCTTTGCCTCATTCACTAGGATAGGGGAGGCATAAGATTAATCAATGGACCTTAAAAATAAGACAATATTAGGAAGAGGTATATAGTGCTATGAATGACTGTTAGTAGAGTTTGGTTGAGTTATAAAAGTAATGGAAGAGTTCCCTAAAGAAATGACACATAAGAGAAAGAGAGAGATTTAATTAAGGTAGAATTTTAAAAAGTGAGTAGATTTGTCACTTTTAACTAGACAAAGTGAGCACTGAACAGTATCTATGTTCTTAAGCAAAAAGAAATGCATCTGTAAAGCCTTGAGGGTGAAAGAAGGGCCAGGAGGCTAGAGAAAGATAAAGTTAGAGAAAAAGTTAGGACTCATGTTACACAGGAGCTTATAGGCAGAAAAAGGGCTTAGAATTTCTTCTAAGTACATTTGGGAACATACTGAGTGTTTTTCAGCTGGAGTAAAATGGTTTATTATATAAATTGCACATGAACTTTATGGCCACCCTATATCATAAATCATGTTATGTCTAGTCTGTGGAAAATGGATTGAGGAGAAAGCAGGGAAGTCAGTGATAAGACAGCTGCAATTGTGTAGAGAAAGAATGATGAAGACCTGGACTGGGATGTCAGAAGTAGACTTCGTAGGACATGATGATATATTGGATAAGCATATGATGCTGTAACATAGGAATATGAAAGCAGTTGGGTAAATGGTATTGCCATAACTGAGATAAGAAGAAAATTATAACTTAGGTTTCATGTTATGTTTGTTATGCTTGCATCTAAATGGAAATGTCAAGCATATCATTGAATACAAATGAAGTGATCAAGGCCTCTACTAGAGAGTCATTAGCATGAAAACAATAGGAATAGAGGAGATCATTTAGGAGAGTGTAAAAGAGGAGACAGAGGCTCAGGAGAGGCCCCTGAGGAACTTGCACGTTATAGACAGGTAGGAAAAGAGAAAGGGCTTCAGAAGTGAGAGGAAAGGAAAGAATGTAGTGCACACAAAATAAGAGAAGAGAGTTTTGAATTAGGAAGGTGTGCTGCTCAGAGGTCAGGAGGTCAAGTAACAGGAGGACAGTAAAGTGCCTTTGGATCTGACAATACATAGGTGGTTGGTAGCACTGAGAAACAGTTCAGGAGATTAGTGGGAACAACAGTTTGGTTACTGTAGTTTAAAGATTGAAGGGGAGGTGAGAAATTGGAAATAATAATATGGGCAACAATTTTTAGGAAAATTTTTACTGTGAAGGCAGACAGAAAAATGAAGGGAGATGTGCGGTCAAGGAAAATGATGGCATTTTCTCCCTTTTATTTGGTAATAGTAGAACAGGTTTGTAGGTTATTAGGATATATCCATGAGAGGAGAAAAGTCAGATCAGTGATTTTTAACCAGTGTGCAGTGAGAGGAGCCAGTAAGAGGATCCTAGGTGTGCTCTAAAAATTTTTAAAGATCATTAATTAAATTACTTTCAAAAGCATATTCTTCGTTTTACTCTTTTTTTGGATCAACATAATTTAAGTGTGCCACAGAAGTTTAACTACAAGGTTCAAGTGTGCCATGAGATGAAAAAGGATGAAAAACACTGAGCTAGATGATAAAAGAGAATGAGGGGTATAGCCAAGTCAGAGGTCCTTTAGGGTTAGAAGAAATGGAATCCAGACCTTCATTACATGGAGAGGGTTAAGTCCTCCGGGGTAACTTAAGGTAAGAAACAAATATTTCTCTATGTAAGAGATAAAAAAGTCATACTTGGGAGAAACCTGTACCATGTAAATTAAGTATAGTCAGGGCATCCTGGGTTTTGTATGTGATGTAAATATAAATGCATAGAAATTGGTTTGTTATGAATAAGTCAAGACTTTGGATATAATAATAAGCAACATATGTTAGATATGAGCATGTGACTGGGGTATTGTGGTCCCAAATGGTGGGTTCCGAAAATAAAAAAATATATCCAAAAATAAAAATAGGACTCAAGAGACTAGAGAAGATCACTAAGGGCTAGAAAAGATACTAATGAACATTTTTTTTCTTTTTTGTGCCAGAAAGAAAAAAATGAGGATTTATCTTTCTTAATGTACTAAATATACAGTGAAATATAATTAGAAACACATAAACATTTCCAGCAACTTGAACTAACAATAACAAAAATGTCAGCACTCTAAATTACCAGTTCTGTAGTCCTTTCTAATCCTCTTGGTTACACAGATATAATTTTACATAGTTGTAATCATTGTATATGCATCATTTTGAGTTCTACATTTTTTACTCATTGCTTCATTTGACCCTTTCTTTATTTCTACATTTTTCTCATATTCATCATTCTTAGTAGCAATAAACTATTCCATTGTGTTAACAATGTACCAAAGTCTGCCTAAGCTTTCCCTCACTGTTGGGCATTTGGACTATTTCCAGTTTTTGCCTATAATATACAGCACAGCTATAAACATCTTTATTCAAATAGGTTTTTTATTTCTTTTGAATTACATCCTTGGGCTATATTCCAAAAAGTTGGGTTTCTAGGTCAAAGCCTATGATAATTTTTAAGACTCCTACATTTTTTGCCAAATTTCTTTTCAGAACAATTACACCAGGTTGTAGGACAGCCATTTGTTAGTGTATCCTTTCCCTCAGTATCCAACAGCAATGAGTATTGTCATTTTTTATTAATTTACTCTTTTAATTAATACAAGATCATGCTGCATGGTTGTTTAAACTCGAATTTTGTTTAGTATAAATAGATCTGAGTATTTTCCAAATCCTTATGTTGTCTTGTTTCCTCTTCCCCCAAGTTTTGTTAGTAACACAAAAATCATTTTACCTGAGGCCCAGACCAGACACCATTTTAGATTCGGTTCTCTCCTATATCTATATACTCAATTAGTTAGTAAGTACTATAATTTCTGACTTCTTAGTATCATTCGTAGATCCTATCTTCTTTTCACTTTAATTTTAAATCTTTTCATTTTTTCCTCCTTAGAGATTTTCTGTATCTAGTATCAACTTTAATAATTTTTCTATATAGATTTCCGAGTCATTATTTTTAGACTTATGGAATTTATTTCATGTTATTATGGGCACTTCTACAGCTGTGTGGACTTATTTCATGGCGCTGTTCAAAGAATTAATTAACAAACTAGTATTTTTACATCCAAGGTTTTCAGTAGCACAGCAAAATGAAAAAGAGGTCCACAAACTGCTGCTTGTATGTGGAACTTGGACTCAATTATTTAGACAGATGTCTAGAACATTATCACTTTATTAGTACTATTTTTAAGATCTAATAAAATATTCCTAAGAAATCCGTCCTGCAGATGTTCTTCATTGTATCTTTGTTCTGGGTTCACTCACAATATACCTGACTTATTGGTGTCCAAGGATACCCATAATGTACCCATCTATGCAGCTCTTCTACCCTGGCAGTTCTGCTCTGGTCAAGGCAGAATAATCCCCCTCCACAAGTACAAACATTTTCTACAGCTTCCTGTTTTCCTCCTTAGTCTTGCAGCTGGTGGGGAGCATTCACACATGGGTCTCTATGTCACCCTTAAATTATATCAACAACAGGGTTAACTGAATGGGGACTAATGCTCCTTTAAAACAGTAATTTTCTTTAAAAAATGAGATGCACTCCTGGCCTTTAGGGTCTGTAGCTGCCTAAATTTTCAGTTAATAAGTAGCTAAGCCACCTCGTACAATCTTGCTTCTAGCTACATCATAGTACAGAACACATAAATTTTGGAAGATGACATACTCTTTTTTACTTTTGTACCTTTTTTATTTTGTGTCATTTTGTTTGGAATACCACCTTCTCCTCTTGTTTTTCCTTTTTACTGAAGTCTTCTCTGACAACCTTAGGCTGGATTTCTTCTGACCTCCTCTGCCCTTGCATACCACTGTGTTTATTTTACTCCTACAGCATTATCAAATTGATGATAATAGGTGCTTACATATATGCCTCCCCTGCTGGACTATAGACTAGGATCAAGACCCCATCTGATTTATTCATTCTGTATCTTCAGATCTTAGAAATAAAGTAAGTATCTTATAATTGCTTATGGAATAAGTAGTATCTCTTTTATTACTAACTCCAGGGTCATCTGACATGAAAACACTTAGTATAATTGTGATGGTGAAGTATTTTAAATACTATTATTATTATTACATATCAATAAAAAATTTTAAAGCTTAAAAATTGGTTTGGCCCTATAAAACTAAAAATAATCACCATGATGATAAAAAATCATGATGATTTTTTATTGATATATAATAATTGTACATTTATATATGGAATACATGTGATACTTTGATACACGCATACAATATGTAATGATCTAATTGAGGAAATTAGGATAGTCATCATCTCAAATGTTTACCATTTCTTTATGCTGAAAACATTCCAACTTTTCTCTTCTAGCTATTTTGAAATATACAATAAATTATTAAGTATTATCACCCTACTATGGTATCAAACACTAGAACTTATTCCTTCTAACTGTGTTTGTACTCATTAAACAACTTCTCTTCATCTTTTCTCCCCCCTGTTCTCCTCAATCTCTGATAACTACCATTCTACTCTCTACCTCAAGGAGATTCACATTTTTAGTTCCCTATATATTTTATATATGAGGGGCAACAAGTGACATTTGTCTTTGTATGCCTGGCTTATTGCAGTTGATATAACATCTCCAGTTCCATCCCTGTTGCTGAAAATGACAGATTCATTACTTTATATGGCTAAATAATATTTCTTTGTGCATTTATATATACCACATTTTCATTATCCATTTATCTATTCATGGACACTTAAGTTGCTTCCATGTCTTGGCTATTGTGAATAGTGCTACAATAAACAAGGGAGTACAGATCATATGAGTAGGGAGGGAATTCCAATAAAATATTTGTTTATTGGCGAATAACTATTTTACTGGCAGTACTGTGTGAGCTGGTGCATTGTTGTAATGGTGCAAGAGCTGTGAGTTGTTGGCCAAGATTTTTAGTTAAGCTTTACCTATTTCTCTACTGATGTTTATTTTGTCTGCTATGCTTCTCACAGTCAGCAAGTTTTCCAGAAGGTCTAGCTAAGATGCATTAGCATGGCTATGATAAACACAGATTTTCAGTATAGATGAAAATCTACTTTAGAAGACTTAAAGAGGATGCCACCCAAGACTTTCAGGGCTAGTGAGAAGACAATTCCTACCTTTAGAGTTTCAAAGGACAGGCTACTCTCTACTTGGGGCTAATGAAGCTGGTGATTTTAAGTTAAACACAATGATCTCTTATCATTCTGAAAATCCTTAGTCCCTTAAGAATTATGCTACTCCACCCATGCTCTGTAAATGGAACAACAAAGTATAGATAATGGCACATCTGTTTACAGTGTGGTTGGCTGAATATTTTAGGCCCACAATTGAGACCTACTGCTCAGAAAAAAAGGTTTCTTTCAAAATACTACTGCTTATTGACAATATACCAAGTCACTCAAGAGCTCTGTTGAAGATGCACAAGAAGATTTATATTGTTCTGCTAACACAACATCCAGTCTGCAACAGTAGATGAAGGGGTCATTGTGACTTTCAAGTCTTAGTATTTAAGAAATACATTTTTGTAAGGCAATAGCCACTATACATAGTGATTCCTCTGATGTATCTAGACAAAGCAAATTGAAAATCTTCTGGAATGGATTCACTATTCCAGAGGCCATCAAGAACATTTGTGATTCATGAGAGGAGATAAAAATATCAACATTAACAGGAGTTTGGAAGAAGTAAATTTCAACCTTCATAGATGACTTTGAGGGGTTCAAGACATCAGTGGAGGAAGTAACTATGAATTTGGTGGAAAATAGCATGAGAATAAGAATTTGAAATGTGGAGCCTCTCAGTGCTTTGGGAGGTTGAATAATTGCCAGAGGTCAGGAGTTCAAGACCAACCTGTGCACCACAGCAAGAACCCCATCTCTACAAAAAGAAAGAAAAATTAGCCAAGCATGGTGGCATGTAGTCCCAGCTACTCAGGAGCAGAGGGATTACTTAAGCCCAGGTATTTGAGGTCGCAGTAAGCTCTAATATGATGAAACCACTATACAATAGCCCAGAGTTATTTAAAAATTGCAAAGCTTAGTTGGTATAGCAGTGGCAGAATTTGAGAGGATTGACTCCAATTTTGAAAGAAGTTCTACCATGAGTAAAATGCTGTCAAACAGCATCACATGCTACAGAGAAATCCTTTGTGAAGGAAGATTCACTTAATGGAGCAAAGTCCATTGTTGTCTTATTTTAATAAATTTCCTCAGCCACTCCATCCTTCAACAACCACCTTCTTGAACAGTCAGCAGCCATCAACATGCAGCAAGATCCTCCACTAGCAAAGTGATTATGAATTGCTAAAGTCTCAAATGAGTGTTAGCATTTTTTTTTAAGCAAGAAAGTATTTTCAAGTTAAGGTATGTACATTGCTCTTTTGACATTATTGAACATTTAATAGGCTACAGTACAGTATAAACATAACTTTTATATGTACTGGAAAACCAAAAAAAAATGTGTATCTCTCTTTATTGCAATATTTGCTTTATTGTGGTCTGAAACTAAACCCACAATATCTCTGAGGTGTGCCTGTACATAGCCAACTATCATAAGACATAGAAAGAAACCATTAGCATGAAAGAGAAAAACCAAGATAAATAATTTACCCAAAATGTTATAATTTAAGACCAGTACTTTTAAAATATAAATATATAATTAGTATTTTTATAGACATATAGAAAAAATTTGTTCTTATAGGGTAAAAATATAATATTATGAGAAAATGTATAATCAGAACAAAAAGATATTTTTGAAACTAAACATGAAATTCCTTAAACTTAATAAAGTTTAGTACATATAGCACTAAACACATAAGTGATAAAAGAAAATATTGATAAATTGAACTTTATCAAAATTAATTTTGAACATCACAGAATATCATTAGGAATATGAACAGACAACACAAAGAGTAGGAGAAAATATTTGCAAGTCAGACATTTATAAAGGACTTGTATCCAGGATATATATAAAGAACATTTATAACTTAGTAATAAAAAGAAAAAGAACTTAATTAAAATATAGGCAAAAGGGATTTGAACATTTTTCCTTAGAAGTTATGCAAATAGCCAATAAGCACATGAATAGGTGCTTAACGTTGTTAGTCATTAGGTAAATATAAAACCCTCAATGAGATATCATTTCATACCCGTTAGGATGGGTATAAGCAAAAAAGGCATACAGTAACAAGTATTAAAGAGAATGTAGAGAAACTGCAAGATTTATACCATGCTGGTGAAAATATGATATAGTTTAGTACTTTGGAAAACTTTCTGGCAATTACTTGGGTTAAACAAAACATATGACTAAGCACTTTCTAAAATAAATGAAAATATTTGTATAAACAAAAACATGTACACAAATATTCACAGCAACATTGTTCATAACTGCCAAAAAAATGGAAACAATCTACATGTCCATCAACCAAAGAGTGGATAAATAAAATATATTATATCCATATAACGGACTATTTTTAGACAATAAAAATAAACGAAGTACTGATACGTGTTACAGTATGGATGAACTTTGAAAACATTATGATCACTGAAAATGAGCCAGTCACAAAAGCTACACACTGTGATTCCCATTATATAAAGTGTTATAATGGACAAATCAAATAGAGGCAAAAAGTAGATTAGTACTTACTTAGGACTAGTGGAGATTGTGAGGAAATGGAGAGGGACTGATAATAAGTACATGATTTCTTTTGGGAGTGATGAAATAGATCTGTTAATGGTGGCACAGTCTTTAAATATAATAAAAATTTGAATTATACACTTACATGGGTGAATTACATAGTATATAAATTTTATCTCCAAAAAGGTGTTAAGTGTCTAACGAAATAATTATAGGATAAAATTAAGAAAATCTCCTTTACAAAGACCTCTAGATGAGACAGAAAACTTGAGATAAAACATTATTAATATAGAGGATCAAGCTATACAACAGCTGTCTTATAAAAAAAAAAAAAAAAAGAACCAGAAACAAGGAAGTAAATATGGCTACAGAAAGAATGAAAACTTTACCAACCAACCTTAACAATGTACAAGTAGAGGGACAGTTGACAGAAGATAGAAGATAGAAATGGAGAGAAAAAAATAATACATCTGAAGGGTGATATCATTTTATAATATATGAAGATTCAGAAAATGTTATCTAAACTGTTGGAGTAATAAATGGAGAGGTGGGGAAGAGGAGGCCCAGTAAATGAAGCATGTGGAATTTGCTTGACTCTTGCTTAGAATGACTTATGGCAGCACTTTCTTTAATGTGCTCTGGAGAGTATCAAGTTCTGTAGGATATGAACATTATGTGGAGGGGAAAAAAACATTAAAAGTTCTGTGGTTAAGTAAGTTTTAGAACTTCTGGGATTCACACACTTACTGAAATGCTTCCTGGCACCTTTATTACATTAGTTTACATTCTGAATATCCAAGAAAGGGATTTAGCATGAAGAATTCTCTGAATTTATTTGATCACAGAGTTTCATTTTCAGAGACTGTTTTGAGGAATTGGTGTTCCACTAACATGTTTGGAACACATTTCCTTAGACTATAAGTTCTGGTTCAGGTGAGGGATAGATGTAGAACAAGCACTAAAAAAAGGATTACAAATTGAAGAACTCAGAGAACCTGCACTATTTCGTTTATGGTCCACTTGCTTTTATCCTTGTCCCCCTCCAATCTATTTACTACTCAGTTACTAGAAAAATCTTTACTAACATAATTCATATGATGTCAGTCACTTGTTAAAGACTCCTTAATGATTTTTCATTGCTCTTGCCATAAAATTTAATCTCCTTACCATGGATCACAGGGCTCTATGATAAATGATTTGGCTTCTATCCAGCTCATCATTTTCATCTTTACCACATTTCCTTTTGCTAACTTCACTCAGGCCACACTGGCATGCAAGGTACATGCTTAGCTTCTTGAATTTTCTTCTCTCCACATATCACATGATTGGTTTCTTATCCATTGGAACACTTCCTTGAGTTACCTAAATAAGTAATCCTCCATCTACATACCTTGATAGTTCTCTTTGTGGAATTTATTAAAATGTATAACTATATATTTATTATTCATTTACTTGTGAGTTACATATTATTAATTCATAAGAGCAAAAAGTATGCCTTTATATTTACCATTCTGCAGTACTGGCATAAAGCCTAGTACATAATAGGTACTCAAAGTTGTTGAATGAAGAAAGGAAGGAAGGAAGAAAGTGCTTAGTACAGTTTATGGCACATGTTGACACCCAAATAAATGTTAGCCACAACTGGCAAGAAGAACAGATGTATTTCAAAGATGAAAAGGCAGGATTTAGTCTCATTGCTTTTTTACATATGACTCAGTGTAGTCTAATCAGTTCATAGAATTATGTGAGGAAATGAACCAGAAAGATGAGCTACAGTAACATATCAGTGTAATGAGGGTAACTGCAACTCCACCTTCCTCTTGTAAACTTGCTTTTGCCACATTCTTGTTCTGAGCGGGAAGATGCACAACTGAGACAATTTGGTACACTGAGTAATTATCACAATATTATTCCTAATAATTGTTCTGTTTTATTTCACCTGTGAAAGAGTTATATGACTTGACCAAACTACAGGAGGAGAAAAGAGAACAATATATTACTCTTAGTTTATAAAACTAAGAGTTTTTTTCATTTCTCTGCCTCTATAGATAGAACAAAGTTGTTCAGTACTCATTAACAAGGAGCACTGGCTACTGCAAGGTTATGCTCCCTACCTGAGAATTTTGTTAATGATCAGTTACTTCTAAACTTGCTTTCTTTTCCTTTTTTTTTCCTGGAAAAGACTTCTTTCCTTATTAGAGAAATGACCTAATTCTTTACCCAAACTCAAGCTTATGAATTATTGTCATTATGATAAAGGATGTTTCTCTCTGCTTTTAATATCAGATATCAATCTAGGATGGGAGTTAGAACATTGGAGAAGGAGGCTGGAGTCCTAGAACACAGATTTAGATTTGACACTTTATAAGTCAAATGGTCTTGGGAAATATTCTTCCTCACTTTCTTTTTTTCTACCTTTTTCCTCCCTCCCCTCTTATTTACCTTACAACTGTACTTTTTCCTCCAAGAATGTTCTACTCTTACAGGTGCTACTAATACTACAATTTGTCAAAGGTTTAGTTTACACGTGTTGTCTTCCTTTGTTAGAAGTACCTAGAGGGATTGTTAAAAATGCATTATGATTTTTATGTTCCATCTCAGACCTCCTAAACCAAATATATGAGAATAGGATCTAGATACTGGCACTCTGAATAATGATCTCAAGGAATTATTTACATATTAAAGTATGAGAAAAGTATGACCAGTTGCTGCCATCTGGATTTTCCTGTTCTGAAACAGCATTGTAAAGGCACAGAGTGACAGCATGGGACACCGGAAGTGAAAAAGATGAGGAGCGAAGGAACCCAGCTTGAGGAGCAGTTGAAGAGGAACATGGAAACCCAAAGTCTGCATGGGGAATTGCTGGGGAATTAGGGCCGATGAAAAACCTCTGTGACTCCCCACAGTCCCTGCAGCGGTGGGCCAGGAAATGACCGAGTTCCTGGGTGGGTCTGTCCTACCAGGAAGATGGTGTGGAGTGAGGCAAATAGGAACTGGAGACCCACAGGTTAGTACACAGTTGGGTGCACTAACATTAGCCCTTTTAGGAAGGGCCAGAGAGGTAGAAGTCTGCCCTGTGGTTTCTTTGGAGTGGAGTCCAAAACTTGCTGCTGGCACTTCCCTCACAGAACAGAGTGAGGTCTAGTCATAGGATTGGGAAAGCAGGGGACCCATTGGCCTACTTAGCATTGGGGAGACACAGCTTGCCACCCCAATTCAACAAGCCAGAGGAGAGGGACAGAGATTGCTAAAGCCCTACGTCTGTGTGGCTTTCCAGGGACTCTGAGTTGACCAGCTACTTCCACCTTTGGCTCTGCCCTCCAAGTTCAAAGAACCATCTTTGGCCTGATTCTGCAGTTCTGCTAAGCAGACCAGAGAGATTACACCTTACCCACAGTCCTCCTCTCAATCTCTGGGTCCCATTCAGATCACTGAAGCACAATTCCTACTCAAGCAAAGAGACCTAACCCCCTAACTTGTCCCAGAACTAGGTTTTGATGTCCTTCAACATTCAGCCGACCCTTCAGGCAAATTGCACCACCCCTGGAGTCTCCAAAAGCATGAATTGGAGATCCATCCCTGATCTCCAACCAATTGATGAATACTAGGCAACTCAAAACCAGATATAAATATTCACATTCAGAAGCAGCTGTTCCTGCTTATACTGGAGCACCAGTATAAGCCTAGAATACCTGGTATTCTCACTAAAAAATTAACTCTCTTGGATGCCTGAAAGGATAATGGGTCATTTTAACCCCAAAACCCAGAACTAAAGAGAAATAAAAGGAAGGAGGAAAAAAGAAAGTAGGAGAAGAGAGAAAAAAAAAACAGTAGGAGAAGAAATGAGAAGAAAAACCACATATGAAGAGAAACCAGAAAAAAAAATCTCTGCCCACATAAAGAACCTAAACAGATCAACTTCCCCAAGAAATCAATGGAACTACCACAGAAGAGTCCAGCTATAAAGAAATTGTGGCAGTGACAGAAATGGAACTCAGATTATGGGTAGCAAATACAATGAAGGGCATTGAAGGGAAAGTGGAAAACCAGCAAAAAGAAGTCCAGAAGATATCCCAGGAAATTAAAAAACTGAAAGACAAATTCTCTAAGAATCTGCAAAAATCAGAAAGGCTGTAACTCAAGGAGGAGATATTCAGAGAGTTTCAAAATATACTACTCTATAGCTTTCATATGCAGGCTAAAACCCAGTTATAACACAAGAAATGGGGAAAGGGGCAAGGGAGAGGAGGGGAGGGGGCAGGATGGGTAGAGGGAGAGTGATTGGTGGGACCACATTTACGGTGCATCTTAGAAGCGTACAAGTGAAAATTACTAAATGTAGAATATAAATGTCTTCATATAGTGATTTAAAGGCCATGAAGGCTATGTTAAATAGTTCAATGAAAATATTTCAGAATATATATGAAGTCAGCACATTATGCCCCTGATTGCAGCAATGTACACAATTATGATTTAACTAAAAATACATATATATACTAGAAAGTTTTAACAGATTACACTATGGAGAAGAAAGCATCTTAGACCTTGAAAACAAAGCTCGAGCTAACTCAGTCATTTAAAGAGGCAAAAAAGAAGAGAGTAAAAGCAGAACAATCTATTAGACTCATTATGGGACTACATTAAGCATAACAACATATGAATTAACAGTATCTCTGAAGGAGAAGAGAGTCCCTAAAGATGGAAGGTCTAGTTGATATTATAGTGGAAGATTTCCCAAATCACCGAAGATTCAGATATACACCTACTAGGTGGATATCAAGCCCTGCATCAACTCAATTCAGAACTTTTTCTAGATGCATAGTTAACCTGGCCAAAGTTAGAATGAAAGAAAAGCTTCAACGGCTAACCTACAAGAACACGCCTATCAGGTTAACAGCTGACTTCTCAGTGGAAACTTTACAAACCAGAAGAATATGGGCTCCTACCTACAATCTTCTTAAACAAAACAGCTGCCAGTCTAGGATTCTGTACCCTATATAACTAAGTTTCGTATTTAATGGAGAAATTAGATATTTACTAACAGGCAAACATTGAGGAAATTTTCCACTACAAGACCTTCCCTGCAGGAAAAACTTACACCTGTACTATACATAGGCCAACAGCAAAATGAAGATTCCTGAAAAACAAAGGGCAAACCCTCACTATCACAATGGCCCAGTTGGAAAAAATGTGTAAACAGATCCCCACACAACAAAATAAAGAGAACTCTATCCCACCTATAAAAACCTCTCAATAAATATGAATGACTTGAATTTCCCACTGAAATATGAAGGCTGGCTGACTGGATGAAAGTATACAAGCCAAGTATATGAAGCTTCAGGAAACACATATAACCCCCAAGGACAAAACAAGACTCAGGGTGAAGGGCTGGAAAATGATGCTTCATGCAAATGGAAATCAAAAGAAAGCAGGAGTTGAAATTTTTACTACAGAAACAACTGTCTTTAAAGAAAGACAAAAATGGACACTATATACTGGTCAAGGGAATAATCCAACAAGAAGACATTTCAATTCTAAATATTTATGCACCCAAATTGAATGCTCTCAGATTTACACAGCAAATCCTATGTGGTCTGAACAATATGACAAACAACAACATAATAGCCAGGGACTTCAACACCTCTCTGAACAACTGGACAGATCCTCAAAGCAGAACCTAAGCAGAGAACAATAGACATAAATACAATTCTAGAACAAATGACCTTAACAAACACAGAACATTTCACTGCAGTACTACTGAATATACTTTCCTCAGCTTATGGATCATTCTCCAAAATTGATCATATCATAGATCACAAATCAAGTGCCAACAAATTTTAAAAAATGGAAATTATACCTTGTATCTTTACAGACTATAATGGAATTAAAGTAGAACTCAATTCCATCAGAAACACTAATCCCTACATGAAGTCATGGAAACTAAACAACCTATTGCTGAATGATGGATGGGTCAAGGAGGAGATAAAGGAGGAAATCACTAGATTCATTGAACAAAATGATGATGAGGGTACAAGCTATCAAAACCTGTGGGATACTGCAAAAGTAGTCCTGAGAGGGAAATTCATCCCATTAAATGTACATACACAGAAATCAGAAAGAGTGAAAATCAATAATCTGATGAGTCACCTCAAGGAACTGTAAAAGGAAGAGGAATCTAATCCCAAACTCAGCAGAAAAAAATTAATAACTAGAATCAGATCAGAATTAAATGAAATTGAGAACAAAAGAACCATTTAGAAAATTAAAAACAAAAACTTGATTCTTTGAAAAGATAAATAAAATCAATGAATCCATGGCCAATGATGGGTTCAATCAGAAACAAAAAAATGAGAAATAACAACTGATACCACAAAATACAAAATATCATCCTCAAACATTATAAAAATCTCTATGCACAGAAAATTAAAAATGTGGAGGAAATGAATGTATACCTGGAATCACACTACCTCTCTAGACTCAAGCAGGAAGAAGTGGAACTCTTGAACAGACCAATATCAAGCACCAAAGTTGAAACAATAACAAAAAGCTATCAACAAAAACAAGTCCCAGACCAGATGCTTTCATACCAGAATTCTACCAAATCTTCAAAAAGCTTATACTTACATTGCAGAATCTATTCCAAAACATTGAGAAGAAAGGAATCCTTCCCAACTCCTTGTACAAACTATGTACAAACTATGTTCCTGATACCAAAACAAGGAAAAGATAAAACAACAACAATATCAAGAAAATTACAGACCAAGATCATTAATGAACATTGATGC
This sequence comes from Arctocebus calabarensis, assembly GCA_963573935.1. NCBI lineage: Eukaryota > Metazoa > Chordata > Mammalia > Primates > Lorisidae > Arctocebus > Arctocebus calabarensis. The sequence continues at coordinate 20,733 of CAUYON010111464.1, read as the reverse complement.
AAAAATACTCAAAAAAATCTTAGCAAATAGAATTCAGCTACACATCAAAAATGTAATTCACCATGTCCACATGGACTTCATTCCAGGGATGCAAGGTAGGTTCGATTTATACAAATCTATAAATGTAATTCACCACATAAATAGATGTGAAAACAAAGACCATATGATTTTCCTCCCAGAAAAAGCATTTGTCAGGTGGCTCTTGTGGCTCATTGAGTAGGGCGCCAGCCCCATTTACCAAAGGTGGTGGGTTCAAACCTGGCCTCGGCTGAACTGCAAAAAAAAAAAAAAAATCACAGAAAAAGCATTTGACAAAATTCACCATCCTCTTTTGATAAGAACAACTAGAAAAATTGGCATAGATAGGACATACCTTAAACTGTTGGAGGCTGTCTCAAATAAAGTCACATCCAACATCATACTGAATGTAGAAAAACTGAAATCATTCCCTCTTAGAACTGGAAACAGATAGGAATGTCCACTATCACCACTACTATTAAACATAGTGCTAGAAGATGTAGCAAATGCAATCAGATAAGAGAAGGATATCAAGGGTATCTAAATGGTTACAGAGGAGATCAAACTATTGCTCTTTGCTGGTAATATGATCTTTTACTGAGAAAACTCCAAGGATTCAACCATGAGATACCTAGAATTGATAATGAAATACAGCAATGTCTCAGGTTATAAAATCAGTAGCCTTCATATACACCAACAACAGTCAAGCTGAGAATCAAATCAAAGGCACAATATCCTTCAAAGTAGCATCAAAGAAAATTAAATACCTCAGAATGTATTTAACAAAGGATGTGAAGGATCTCTAATGAGACCTATGAAGCACTGAGAAAAGAAATGTAGAGGATATTAACAGAAGGAAGAACTTATCATGCTCATGTCTGTACTACTCAATCTATAGATTTAATGCAATACCCATTAAAATACCAACATTATACTTTAACAGAAGGAAAAACTTACCATGCTCATGTCTTTACTACTCAATCTATAGATTTAATGCAATACCCATTAAAATACCAACCTATACCTTAAAGATATTGAAAAAAATAGTTCCACATTGCTATGCAACCAGAAAAAAACCCAAATAGTCAATTCAATTCTACAAAATAAGAACAAACCTGGAAGTATCACTTTATCAGACTTTAGGTCATATTACAAGTCCATAGTGGTAAAAACCTGCAAGGTATTGGCATAAAAATAGAGACAGATATGAGGAACAGAACAGAAAATCTAGAGATGAAACCATCTAATCTTTGACAAAGCAAATAAAAACATACACGCTGGAAAATAATGATTCAACAAATGTTTCTGGGAAAACTGGTTACCCACATATTAAAGACTGAAACTGGACCCACACCACTCATAAAAAATTAACTCATGATAAAAGATTTAAATCTAAGACATGAAACTATATAAACCCTGGAAGAAAGTGTGGGAAAAACTCTTAATCTTATAGGCTTAGGAAAAGAATTTATGAAGACTCTGGCAATCTCAGGTGAAACAAAAATAAATAAAATGGGACTTAATCAAGTTAAAAAGTTTGTGCACAGCTAAGGACACAATCAGCAAAACAAGGAGACAACCTTCAAAGTAGGAAAAGATATTTGCATGTTATGACAAAGAGCTAATAACAAAACTGTACAAAGAACTCAAATCAACAAGAAACAACCCCATTAAAAACTGGGCAAGAGACATGAACAGAAATTTTTCTTAGGAGAACAGATGAATGGCCAACAAACACATGAAAAAATACTCTTTGTCTCTAATCATAGGAGAAATGCAAGTCAAAACCACTTTGAGATATCACCTAACTTCTATGAGAATGCCCCAGATAAGAAGGTCCAGAAGCAATGCATGCTGGCCTGGGTTTCAAGAAAAGGGGACACTCATGCACTGTTGGTGGGATGCAAACTAATTCAGCCTCTGTAGAAAAAAGTATGTAGATTCCTCAAAGCACTAAAAGTAAACATACCATTTAACCCCATAATACCGTTATTACTAAAGTCATGTTACCATAAGGACATTTGCACTCAAATGTTTATAGCAGCATAATTCACGATTGCAAAGATGTGGAAACAACCTAGGTGCCCTTCAACACATGAATGGACTGATAAATTGTAGTATGTGTATTCCATGGAATACTACTCAGCCACAAAAAGGTGGAGATTTTCCACCTTTTCTTTCCAGATCTCTTTCAACATCTTCTCTCATCATCTTTGTTAGCAACTTGGATGGATTTGGAGAACATTCTCCTAAGTGAACTATTAAAAAAATGGAAACACAAGCATCACATATTCTCAGTACTTAATTAGAATCAGTAGATTAACAACTACATACTCACGTGAGAGAAAAACACAATTAAATTCAATTTAGGAAGGTTGGGTAAATACCTATCCAGCTGGTACATTACATGGGTATATTGCACACTTCCTGGGCAACAGCTACAACATGGACTTTAACCTTACAAAAGCAAACTTTGTAACCTAATCATATGTAGCCCTGTATTAATCTGAAATTTAAAATGTAACATATCAAAGTGTGAGAGTCATTACCCTGTAATGTAAGCAGAAAAAGTTTTATTATATTTATTTTACAGACCATGGAATATAGATGTAAAAATATAGGATGATTTACCAAGCTCAAAATCTGGAACCAAGAAAAGGAAACTAACGTTTATTGAGTGCCACAGTTACCATCTTGTGTTCTTAAATGCATGTTTTCTGTTAATCTTCATAACATCTTTGGGAAGTAGGTGTTATTCTATCTGTATTACACAGTTCAGGGAGGTTAAACTTATCCAAGGTTACATGGTTAATGAGTTGTGGATGTGATTCTCAAATCAGATATCTGACTCCAGAATACATCTTCTTCCTCCTCTGTGGTGCTGTTTTCCTGAATCTGAATCTTCTGCTTCAACTAAGCTAACATACAAAATAAAATATATTTTTCTAATATAAAATAAAATATAATCCTTCTCCATCTCAGTTCCATGGTGTTCTCATAGAGTTAGCTTCAAACCAGGGCTTGAGCTTTTGGAAAGTTTGCTTTTCTGTGTGAAATTCATAATGACATCCTGATGCATTTTTTCCTCCTTTACACCAGGTTCCACAGCCAGGTCAAATCATATCAGGTTAATTATCACCTTCTTTGCCTGAATCCAAGTCTTTACAACTTCCTCAGCAGCATTTTGGACTGTCAAGATGTGTCTATCATGATCTTCCCCTAGCCAGCGTGTTCCAGCTCCAGACAGAGCTTTCCAGATCTCTTTCAACATCTTCTCTCACCATCTCCCATTCCCCTCCCTTTTTCTTCAGACAAACATATTTAGTCTTCCTATATAAGTTTTTCTCTCACATCTGTCTCTGGCTTCTTCCAGACATTGTCCTATAGCCTCCTATTCCCCTGCCCTTATTAGGAGCAAGTAGGCTTCATCGTGGGGGCCAGTTCTGAGACAAGTGAGAGAGTATTGAAATCTACCACCAGAGTCTCACATAGGTTAGGGAAGAGGGAAAAGCACTACACATAACTCAAATTTACCATCTCTGTGAGGTTATAACAAGAGCTTTAGATTCAGAATTGAATTCAAATCCCAGCTGTGTGACTTATTACCTGTATGATCTTGACCACAGTTTCTTTATCTATAAAGTAAAATTAATAATACCAACTTTATAGGATTATAAAATGTGTAAACTTAGAAAATGCCTATAAATCAGCAAATGGTAAACTTATTTTTTCCTTTCTTCATTCAAGACTCTCCTTAAATTTACCCTCTTGGCAGTAACTTGTAACAATAGGACAGGTTAGTTTAAAAGTCTCACCCACCTCAAATCTTGACTCTATAAATATATAAAATAAAGGGAAATGTAAGCTCAAAGGGAAGCCTAAATAGAGATCTATACTAGCCATTTAAGTTAACAACATATAACTATGCTATTGACTGCCAATGCATATATATTTATATATAAATAGGGAGTAAAGAGGAGAGAAGAGAGGGTTGAAAAAGAGGGAGGCAGGAGAGAAAAAGAGGGAAATGTCAATATTTCATTAGTTCTATGTAGCACCCAGTATAGCTTAACATATAATTAGCCATGAAAAAATAAGTGGCTTTGGACCAAATGAAAGATGCCCCTGAATTTGTTGTTTTTATCTAGAGTTCAGCCTACTTTATTATAACTCAAGATGAGTAATTTTCTTACAACACTTTCCTAGGCTTTCATGTAGAATGACTGTCACATCTTAATTGTGTTAGTTGCATAACCAAAGATTTTCTTTGTGGACAAGAAAGATCAGGCTGCTACACTGGTATTGAAGTATGTACTCATTCAGATATTGATCTCTCCACAAAGGATTTATCCTCTTTCCTGGGAGCAAAATTCAGAATTTAGTTTTTAGTGTTATACTCTGTGGTCCAAAAGTAGAAATCAAACCCCAAAGACTATGAATAAAGATGTCTTATTATTAGAGAGAGCTATGATATGCCCTGGGAGAGAAGGCTCAACAATATTTCAGATACGTCATATGTGCAGGTGGATAACAGAGGAAAGAAATTCTCCCAGAATTGGAGTCCCCTAGGGGAGGAAAGGAACTCTCACAATGAAAGGAGATATTTTGTTCTCTTCTATAGCAGCATATGGGCTCTAATGGGAAAGACCCCTACATACTAAAATGTCTGCCTGGCATTGGCCAATTTCATTAAGTAAAGATCCCCTTTCCTCTAGCCCTCTCTTATCCTTATTTTCATGATTGGAGGTTAACATGAGGGCAAATATACCTTGTCCCCCAGAATCATAATCTAGATTTCTGTCATCTTAATTCAGGTATGGGAACATCCAACCTTGGAAAATCAAGCCCTTCCGTCTTGTCAATATTTACATCCTCAGTCATCTTTAACTTGTATATTCATAGACTTAAATCTAGGGATTAGAATGGAGTGGATGGTTGAAAATCCTTGGATAATCCCAAACTCTGGATGGAGTTTCACTTTCCTTGGGGTATTTCGCTCCTGACAGCACTATTCTACATGCTAGTTATTCCACCTCTAATATTACTGTTACTGAGCATTTTCCAGCTGTGTTGAAGTTATTCATTAATGTAATTTGTGCCAGTTTCTGATAAACAGGCAGGACTAGAGAGCAGAAGAATCCATCAATGTTAAGTTTGAACAAAGAAAATAATAATCTTTTTGGACTTACTATCGTCCATAGTGCCAATATATATATAAAACAGAGTGTAGGGTTGTTATAGATTCCTATATACAAAATATAGAAAACCCCAATTTTCTAAGAAGGATCATAGAGGTGGGGAGAATAGCCCAAACTTATTGACTATAATCACTTTTCCTTGGAATTTTACGTAATCATCTTCCTTTATGTGTTATTTCTGTGACTGGTATTTCTTTTCCTTGGTTTTTTTAAAAAGTATTATTCTTAGACTTTTGAAAAGAGAATATTTGACACATTTTAGTGAGTTTTGTAAACTTCTCAAAAAACAAGGATGTGTTTGGTATTTGGAAGTACATGTTTTGTTTGCATTATTTGCAAATTCAATTTTTTCTTCTGAAACAAAGCGTGTAAATTCCATGATTCCATATGCTTAAGGTTGGTCTCATTATTTTGGTAAGAAAAGAGAAAAATGTAGTTTATAGCAACTTTCACATGAACACATAGTTAATAATGCTGTTTCTTCAAAGTTACCTAAAGCACTTTTCTACTGCTTCAATATATTACTAAAGTGAAAAAATGTAATTTCTTGAAAAATATTAAATTTTTTATATTTTCAAAAATGTAATAAAACTATAACTCACTATTTTGATTTCTCATAGAAATTAAGATATTAGGTGAGGATCTAACTTTATTTTTTTCTAAATAGTCAATATCACATAGCATCATTAAAAATGCTTCAGTTTTTATATACTAAATTCTTTTTATGCAATAACTTCTCATTATAAATTTTTAAAACTTTTAATCTGTTCCATAACTATTCTTACTCAATCCTGAATTAGGAATATTTTAACAACTGCAGCTTTTATGATACATTTTAATATATGGTAGATCAAATAAATGCCCTTCATGATTCTGATATTTTCCTTGTTTTTTAATCTTTTTTTATTGTTTGAGATTCATAGAGGGTACAAAGACTTAGGTTACATTGATTACGTTTATTAAGTAAAGTCCCTCTTGTATTTGTGTCCTGCCCCCAAGAGGTGTGCCATACACTGTGACCTCCATCCATCTTCTACCCCCCTTTCCCAAATCCAGCATTCCCCTACCCTGTCCACCTTGTAAACTTCATCTACTACCTTCATCCTGGAGAGGAACAGCAAGAGGATCATCTACTACCTTCATTTTAGAATTGAGTACATTGGATTCTTGCTTCTCCATTCTTGTGATGCTTTACTAAGCAAAATGTGTTCCAATTTGATCCAGGCTAATGCAAAAGATGTAAAGTCTCCATCTTTTTAATAGGTGCATAGTATTCCATGGTATACATAAACCACAGCTTGTTAAACGATTCCATGAGCATTTAGGTTGTTTCCACATTTTGGCAATTGTAAATTGAGCTGTGATAAACAGTCTAATACAAATGTCCTTATGAAAAAAATGATTCTTTTTTTCTTCTGGGTAGATGCCTAGTAAAGAGATTGCAGGATCAAATGGGAGGTCTAATTTGAGTTCTTTGAGAGTTGGCCATACTTCCTTCCAAAAAGATTATATTAGTTTGCAGTCCCACCAACAGTGTAAAAGTGTTCCACACCAGCATCTGCAGTTTTGAGACTTTGTGATGTGGTATTCTGATATTTTAAAAATTTCTTGACTTCTTCCAGATGAATGTTAGAATGATTTTGTAAAGTTGCAAAAAGATCTTTTTATTTACTTTTTGGAGACAGATTCTCACTCTGTTGCCCAGGGTGGAATGGAGTGACATAACCATAGCTTACTATAATCTTGAACTCCTGGGTTCAAGCGATCCTCCTGCCTCAGCCTGCCCAGTAGTTGGTACTACGGGCATGTGCCATCATGCTTGACTAATTTGTAGTGATAACGTCTCTCCTAATGTTGCTCAGGCTGGTCTTAAACTCATGGCCTCAAATGATCCTCCAACTTTGACCTATGCAAGTGCTGGGATCACTGGTGTGAGCCATGACACTTGGCTGGATTATTTTTATTAGAATTTCATTAAGCCCGTAAGTGTGTTTCAAAAGAGTGATTGCTGTTCCTCTCCAGGTAGCTCTTTTTGTATATTTGATTTTTAAATATTTTTCTGTAAACTATTTAATGCTCTATTTATGGGTCTAGTATATTTCATATTTATAGATTTCATGAATTTTCCTTGAGGGATGTGGGATACAGATATGGAGAGAAAACATTAACATTATTTTAAATGTTACTAATTCTACAGTTATCTCATTATTTCTATAATATTCCTTCATGAAACAACAACTTTATTCTCATATAGTAGAACAATCAATCCAATTAATATGAGGATCTCCAAATTATAGTTAATGATTAGCCAATTTCCCGTTTCCAGTATGCTAAATTAGATGTGTTCTTAATTTCTTGTCCAGAATCTTTTAGCCAACCAGGGCATTCATGATTTCTGGTCATGATTAAGACCAAAGTCTTAATTTTCTTGTGAACACATAGCTATTCCAAAAAATGACTATTCAAGTTCTTTGAGGCATATTCATGAGGGTTGGAATATACTCACCAATATCACCATCAAAAGTCCTCTCCTGGGTTCCTCATCTTGGGGAATTATATTCATTGCTTCCATTAAAACTTTGGTATCCTCTCTTCCTCTTGAGCATACTAACAGTGTTTCTAAAAAGTGTCATTTTTTTCATTCCTCCATTTCAAAACCTCCCCTCTCTCTCTCTATAGTAATCTCACAATTTATCTGCAGCAGAAACTTTTCATCTTAACCATAGCCAGAATGTTCTTCCTCAAACTCAAATCTGATCCTAACACTCCTTTGCTTAAGTTTAAACACAGAATTAATCCAATAAGCACACATGGAAGATGAACTAGTTACATTTTGTGACATTATGTTAGATGCTAGTCATACAAAGGGAAACAGAACCTGGACTTGTTCTTTGTTGTTAAGGATAAAGGCCAGACTTGTTAACATCATGTGACTAGCTCATAGTGACCTGACCAGCCTGACCTCTTGCCTCTTGTTCCCTGACATCTAGCCATACTGGATTCCTAAGAATACAGCTCGCTTGACTCTTCTTGCTTTGCTCATTCTGTCCTTTGCCTGGGCTGCTCCTCATGGTAAAATCCTACCCTTCTTTCAATGTCAGATTAAATGTCCTGTAGATTTTCTCAATATGTATTCTTTCTTCTAACAAACACAGGAGATAGACCTAACTACTCTATTGACTGCAATTTCATAACAGTTACTTTGAACCAGTAACACAGCACACAGAAATTTTGATAGCTAATTATCTACACATCTATATCCTGGACTTCATTGTGGTTGTTTCATAGCAGAACCCCTGAGTCAGTCATGTTTTGACACCTGCACCTGGCTTACTGCCTACAAATAATCGCTAAAGTGTTGAAGTTTGTGAGATGAAGCTGACAAAGAAGGTAACTTGGGCTTTTTCCTTTTTCTGATTAATATGATAGTGTTTTCTCAAGGCAAAATTCCAGCTAATTTCTTGCATGTTTGAATTGTACTATACTTTTTTTTTTTTTTTTTTAGACCAAGCCTCACTTGGTCACCCTTGGTAGAGTGCTGTGGCGTCTTAGCTCATAGCAACCTCAAAATCTTGGATTTAAGTGATCCTTTTGCCTTAGCCTCCCAACTAGTGGGGACTATAGGTACGTGCCACAATACCTGGCTGTTTTTTTAGAGATGGGGTCTCACTTTGGCTCAGGTTGTTCTCAACCTGTAAACTCTGGCAATCCCATCCCAAGGACTGGGATTACAGGAGCGAGCCACCACACCCAGCCTTGTACTATACTTTTTAGCTTCAGTAAAAAATAGATTGGGGGGCCCATAGACTACTAGAAAGTGGGTAAAATTTGGACTTTGAGCAAGTCAGCTTCTTCCACTGTAACATAGAAATATTTACTTAACTAGGTTGTTTTGAGGATTATGGAAAATTACATGTACAAGAAACCGAAAAGCATTTTATAATGTGAAAGCTCTATATATATCAGCTATTTGCATTATGATTATTTATTTCTACTTTTTAAGAGCTAAGATCTTGCTCTGTTACCCAGGGTGATCTTGAAATCATAGATGTAAGCTATCTTCCTGCCGTGGCCCCTAAAGTGCTGAGATTACAGGCATGAGCCAGAGAACCTGGCCTCTTTGTTTGTTAAGGATCCCTGTATTTAAGATTATCTTGGTTTTTCTAATTTTTTTAATATCTTGAGGAGGAAGTATAAAGTTTCATTTTCCCCTTTTTATTTTTGGGTGAGCCTACTTTTAGATTATCATCAGTTTAGAACACATGTGTGGCAGGGACAGCATTTTACTTTTGATCTGTTTCCTTCTCTCCATTCAAGCATATAGGTAGTCATTTGCTTATTGACTTAGTGGTATCACCTGGCATGATGGATAAGGCAAATAGTGCCCAAGCCTTTTTGGTTTTTGAATTCCAAAAGGGAATCCTAGATACATAGGGCATGAAATGGTGAGAAGAATAGAGCTACTCTTCCAAACTCAAAAGAGATTTTTCTAGGCTGGGGAAAAGAGATAAAGTAAAGAGAAAGAGAAATCCCTGGATTTCAAAAGCAGTGTGTACCTGTGCCCTGCTTCCCAAAGAGTGCTGCCAGGGTGGGTGGCATGACCTGATAAAAATTGGCTATTTGAGGTATCTGGAGTTATTACCACTCTACCCAGTAGTATTCTGTATGACGAGATCAATAACATAAACCTCACCGAGCAAAACAATATTGAGAATTATAAGAAATAACGTAAGTGAATGGTTTGTACTCAGTAGGTACTCAGTAAATGTTATATTCCTTCCAACCCATATTCACATTTTGACACTATTGATCAAACCAATTCCATCCCTGGATCTCCCCCATGTTCACTTTTCATGTTCCTGCTTGAGAACTATTGAATGGCACTGGAGGGAAAAAAAAAAAAGCAAAAACATGCATATAAGAGCTAAGCCAAAGTCAAAGAAGCTTCCTTTTCCTCTTCCTCCTTCTTTCTCTCATTCTCTCTTTTGTTTTCTCCTTCCCAGTCCCCTCCTCTCCTTCCCCTTTGTATCTTCTTCTTTTATAAACTTCACTTTGATGTGAACCAAGAGTCGTGGTATCCAGTCATATGCTTCTCTCATCTGCTCTGCCGAGAGGCTCAGTCCTCTTTTATCATTGCTGCAGAGCTTATGTGGGCAGCACACAACAACCAACCTCTTTGCCCATGTATCTGTCTGTCAAGATTATGCTGAAGTAGGGCAGAGATAGGGCCTTTTAGACAAAACACTGTTTTCACTCCAGTGGAAGAGGTGTTCATTTATGAAGTACTATTGAAGATCACTTCCCTATAAAGAAAATTTCCCCTCCAGAGTCTCAGGGCTAAAGGAATATCTTAAAGAACTGAGATGTTCCTTTGATTTCCTGTGCCTGGGTGGCAGCTCTTTTAAATAGTAGTAACAGCCGTGATAGCATATGACCTCAGAACATGTGCATGGGAAGGAGGACGTAGGTGGATAATTGAATTATTCACAGGCATGCAATTTATGATATCCTGTGGCATCTGTGAGTTCCCATATGCATCCTCCTAGGCCTTTGGTTTTCCTGGAACCTCCAGGAACACAGGGGGGTGGGGAATTGCTAGCAAGACTTTGATGTGTGCTTAACTGCACAACTGCACAGAACCAGGTCTGGTTTCCCTTTTGAACTGAGCATGCTTGTTAGATGACACTTGGTTCTCTTAGCTGCTCTAGGAGTAGATTTCTCTTGTGGTACTCAGGTTTCTGCACTCAGGCAGGTGTAGCAGCCCTTCATTGGGGTACATTTGATAGTATTGTGCACTTGTGTACATAAATTTGGTGTTCCAGTGCTCTTCCAGGAAAGCCTGTGGTTTTTCAAAGGCATCTATTGTGCTTTATCCTTGGGAAATATTTCTATTTGCTTGTTTCCTAGCAGAGATCATAGTCCTTTGATATAATAGGAAATGGTACAGGTGAGTTTTGATTATAGGGAAATTGATGTGGGAGCCATCAGTTACGGGCTTGAAACATACATAGGATGCCATATTGGGGTCCTGATTTCCAGGCAATAAGGAATGTGTGGGGAGCTGAAAGAATAGCTACCTTTACTTTATTTATAATTTCACTTCCTATAGCTGTGGATAGGCCTTGTTTGTGGCTATGGATCCTTTCAGAAAGCATAGCTGCTTGTGGATTAGTTTGGTTTATCTAATTTTAACTTTGGGGATATGGTTACTTGAAGTAGCAATATCTTTTTTTTCTATTCCTTACAGATTCATGAAGGTGGCAGGAAGCACTGTAGATGCGGTTACCTGGCAACAGTAGGTATTCACTCTTTTTTCTCTTACTTATTATCAGCTGCTTTGAAATAAAAGATAATTAGTTGCCACCAAGTTCACAACTGCCATTTAATAAGCTATCCTTTATCATCCAAGAAAATATTTGAAACTGACACTAAACCTTTTTTTTTTTTTGATAAATTGCTATCTCGTAATATTGTAATTTTGTTTTGTTGTTTTCATAAAAACAAAACAAAAACAAAATATTGACACAATTTGGAGAGGTCAGCTATTATGTACACTTCTAAATTAATCTGTCATCAGTGAACTGGTCATTGGGATCTAAGCCTGCCATCTTTCCCTGCATGGGCTTTTCCTTTGGGAATAAACTTCCTTTCTTAAGAGAGGAAATGATTTTAATTGCTCAATATACCATGTGAAAATAGAAACACTTTGTTATATTAATGGCAGTGGTCTTAATTAGTGCCAAGTGAGCCACTAATGTTAAGCAGGTTAAAAAAAAAAAAAAAAAAAGGGTGAATCACAAGAAAATGAAGGAGCGTCAAGAGACGGAATAAACTCCAGCATTCCAGGAAGAAGCTTACAATGGCAAAGACCTATTACCCGCAGGACAGCTTGAAAAAGATAATTATTTGTTATATAAATTTAAATATTCTTTAAGTTTCCTTATGGCATTTGCACCAGAATATGTAGCATATAACAACATCTCACTAATTTTATACCAGAATCCTGCTATTTTTTTCTGTAAGAAAACTATCCCACAATACCTTCCAAATCACCTCTCATCTAACATGGTGCTCATAGCTCAGACATTTGTACTCCCATTCTGGGCCATCATAGGCCTCGACTAGCTATCTCTCTCAGTTAACTCGAACCTTCTCACCTTGAACATGGACTGCTTTTATCTGTTTGAAATAGGTCACATCATTCACTGCAGGTTTGTGACAGATGTGAAACAAACAAAAAAAAGGGATGAAATCTTTATTAAATATCCCCAAAGAGTTTTTGGTTTGTTGGCTATCAACAACTTCAATCATAATAAGAAACATTTCAGTTTGCTTTTATACTCTTAGTTTCGCTAAACAAGTTCCAAGTGTTTTCAAAAGCTCTTTTCCTTCTCAATTTGTTTGTACACCATAGATTAAGCAAATATGAGGACCTTGTCACTACCTTGCTTTAAACCCCACAGCGTCTTTCTTAGACCAAAGCCAAATTCTCCACTCTATCCTTTTGTATTCGGGCTTTACTACTTCTGATCCCATCTGGTGCCTCTCTGCCTTTACTCATTCTTTCCCAGAAGATTGGTGGTCTTTCATTTCCTTTTAGGTTCATGTGCATGTCTGCCTTAGGATCTTTGTGTATGTTATTCCTTCTGCCTTAAATGTTGTTCTCCCTATTCTGTAGGTGGTTAGCTCCTTTTCCTCTTTTAAATCTCTTACATGTCATCTAAGAGAGGCCTTCCTCAATGACCCTATTCAAAATGGAATGGTTCCCCATTTCATTCTTTTATTAGTTCTTTTTGTGTTTCATAGTACTTAAAATAACTTATAATTATTTTTTCCTTATAACTTGTTTTTCTCTTCCATCAGGATGGCACTTAATCAATTTACCAAGTGCTTATTTAGACAATTGTTTATTAGGCATTTGCTATGGTGAAAAATAACAGCAATAATAATACAAAAAACCTTCATATTTTGCCATATATAATGTGCACATTTTTGCCCTAATTTTTGAGGGAAAAATAAGGATGCATGCTGTACATGGGTGATATATCTCAGGAGTTCGTGGGCCTCCTGGGGCTGTCATGCCCTCCTTCCTGGGCCTGCTGGGCACGTGGGGTTCCAGTTTGGGAGGATCTAGGATCTGATGGGAGCAGGCTAGAGAGGCTTCTGCCAAGCCCCATGATCAGGGGAGGGGACAGTGGCAAGGCTGGCAAGGTGGGCCAAGGCCATGTGGATGAGGGCCAAGGCCTGAGGCTCAGTCATACACAGAGGACCAGGAGTCCCACACGGGCCCCAAGGACCCATCTGGCTGCCCATGGGCTGAGTGGCCTCAGAAGTTCCTGCCCTGCCAACCATGTCCCCTAACATGGTGAGGAGGGAAGGGTTCCTGGGAAAGAAGGCAGGAGAAACCCTTATAGAGTGGGTGGCTATGGGAGGGAGGGTAGTCTGCATGCCTACCAGGGGAGCATTAGCCCTCCCCAGATGTGTCTCTCCTGGCCGAGAGTATACTGCTTTCTCAAGGGGTATTTTTCTGAAAGTTTTAGCAAAAAATGTAAGTGTGCATTATGCAGGAGTGCATTATACACAGCAAAATGCAGTATGTGCCAAGAACAGTTTTCAAACTTTATATAGTTTACTATATCTGATCCTAACAACAACCAAATGAGGTAGGGACTGCTTTATCTCTATTTTCCTACAATTTTAAGGAAGTTATAGAAAAACCAAAGATTAGGAAGTGAGAAAATTTTGACTTAATTGTGTCTATCTCACTCCAAGGGCTGTTTTAACTGTTACTGCTTCAGTAACAAAATAATGTCCCTTTACTGTAATCCTGTTATATGTCCTTATCAAAAAAGCTATCTGGATATTGTAGCATAAAGGCTGAAACTTGAAGCATTTATAAGTTTTCAGGGAGAGATAATGAGATCAATGAAAGAAAATTATTGGCTAAGGATAAGGAAAATTGCTGGCTAAAAATATACAGCTTCAATTCATCTGACTTACAGGGGAAGATCAGAAAAAGATTTCTATTCTAGCACTTTTCTAGGCACAAATGCAATGAAATGAGCATTTATTTTATAATGGAAAAATATAATTTTTAATTAATGTATTTTGTTTACTGGCTACTTAAAAATATTACCTATGTCTCAAATAAATATCACATTTTTGCAACTACTCCAAAAATACCCCCCAAAGCAGGCAGGGGGGCATATTACTTTTGGCTCCAGAATCAGCACTCATTTGCAGACAAGTAGCACCTGCAATCTGCAATTTATCCCTTCCAGCCAAACTTTTCAGTCAAGACTCAGAAAAGTCATGGAAGAATCCCAGGAAATCCTGTCCAAGAGGACTCAGTGAAAATTAAAGCCAAATGCCATGTTTTTTCAATTCTGAGAGATGTTGAAGTGAAGATTTCTTAATACTGTAAAGAAATCAAGAGTCATTGTTAGGGGAAAAAAGGGAAAAAACATAGAATTTGTCATTTGTCACTATAGGGATATATAAATGGCTGAAAGGACCAATTGAGTAGTGGGATATTGATCTTCAGAATTATGAATCTGAAGTCATTAATAAACAAATCTCTATAAACAGACTATTTTGATTTGGAAGCATGTTCTTGGATTTGCTATATTTGAGACCAAGATATATGATAATCATGGGTCCTGCCCACCAGCCCATCTAGAAAACCAAGCAAGAGTTAGTGAGATAAAGTTATAATTGCAACTTACATGCAATAAGTAGAGTAACTTATATCAGAATAATCCTTTAATAAATAGCAACGACAAAATCTGGACAAAGCATTTTAAAAAAATCCAAAACACTGTAGAGTGACCAAAAAAGGCATAAACTAGAAGAAGGCACTCGACCCATGAAAAAACTTAATGGTCCCAGATGATACCATACTTTTATATGACTTCTCCCCTGTGGTTACTTACATGCATCATGTGGTAACTAGAACTCCAAAAGAAAGTGGCTTGAAACGTAAGAAGGAAGGAATCAGAGGCTGGAAATTGAAGGTGAAAATATCAGAAACTAGAAACTACAGGAAAAAAACATGAAATATACACATAAGCTTCTCTAAAATCTTTTTCTGATCCCTGAAATGTGTATATTCACAGGAGAATTCAAGAAGCCTGGCAAAAAGCAACAGTTGGACGCCCTAAAGAGGCGAACAGAAATTTCAGCTGCTGCACATGAGAGACAGAGGGAGATTGAAATTTGAATCTCACAAATTTAGAGAGACTTAATAAACACCTTCTTCTTTTCAACAAAAACTAAAAGAGTTATTCCTTAGGAGTAAAATCTTTGTCTCAGGACTAAGGATGTGTCCTAAGACTCAAGTATAAGCAAAACAGAGTTGCCCAAACAAAGCATGAACTGCCATCTTCACAAGAACAAGATTATCTGTCATTCATTCAACTTCCTGATAGATTTAAAATCAATACTCTTCTGTCTCTACGGTATATCACCTACCCTTTGCAGTATACAATAATTAGATATTCAAGGAAAACAGGAAAATATGACCCATATCCGAGAGAATAAGCAATAAATAGAAACTCTGATGTTAGAATTAGCTGATGAGGATTTTAAAGAAGCTATTGTAGATATTCATAGAGTTAAGGGGAAAATGTTTACATTGAATAAGATGCATGGAGAAATATTAGCAGTGAAATGGAAATTTTTAAAAAAATGGATATCTTTTTTTTTTCTCTCTCTCTTTTTGAGACAGGGTCTTGCTTTGTTGCCTGAGCTAGAGTGCCATGGCCTTAGCCTAGCTCACAGCAACCTCAAACTTCTGGGCTCAACCAAATCCTCTGACCTTAGCCTCCCAAGTAGCTAGGACTACAGGTACACACCACCACACTTGGCTAAGTTTTCTATTTTTTCAGTAGAGACAGAGTCTCACTTTGTTCTGGCTGGTCTTAAACTCTTGACCTCAAGCAATCTTCTCACCTCGGCCTCCCAAAGTGCTAGGATTATAGGTGTGAGCCACCACCTCTGGCCCCAAGTAGAATTCATGAAGTAAAAGAAGAATAATATAAGAAAAACCCACTGATGTGCTTAATAAGAGATCAGAAACCACAGAAGAAAGACTTAAATTATATACTGAGCAAGAGAAATTATACAGCTTAAAGAACAGAGAAAAAAATCATTGGGGAAAAATGTACAAAGTTTCAATGACCTCTTTGCCAATATCAATTGATCCGGCATATGCAATAATTAGAGTTCAGAAAGATAGGACAAAGAGAATGTAGCAGAACTTTTTTTTTAAGAACCCAAAGCTGAACTTTTCCCAAATTTGGTGAAAAACATTAATTTATAGATCCAAGAAGGTAAACAACCCCTAAAGGATAAATACAAAGAAAATCATGCTTGAGAACATCATCATCAAACTGCTCAAAGCAAAAAGTGAGAAATATCCTCACGTCATTCAGACAAAAATGACATTTTACATATGGGAAGCAAAGACTCAAATTTGACATCAGAAACAATGGAGGACAACAGAACAACATTTTTAAACTGTTAAAGAAAAATAAGGTCAAGCCAGAATTCTATATCCAGAAAATTATTCTTCAAAAATGAAAATAAAATAAGGATGTTTTGATAAATGAAAGCCAGCAAATCTGTGCTACAAGAAATACTAAGGGAAGTTCTTCAGACAGAAAGGCAGTAGCACTGGAAGGAAAGTTGAATCTCAAAACATAATGAAGAACATTGGAAATGGTACATCTGTGGCTAAATATGAAAAACTTGTTTTTAAAATTTATTTAGAAAACAATGACTCTAGTGCAAAAATGTAAATAGTATTATGGGGTTTATAGATATAAGCATATATGGCAATAATAGCACAAAGGATGAGAAAGGGAGGAGGCAATAAATGGAATTATACTACTGCAAAGTTCTTTTACATAAAGTAGTGCAATATTTACTTTAAGAAGACTGTGATAAGTAAGGATGCTCTGTGTTCCTAGAGCATTCACTTAAAAAATAATGACTAAAGGTATAACTAAACAGCCAGATTGGAATTAAAATGTAACGCTATGAAATACTGAATTAACCTTAAAAAAATTAGGAAAGGAGCAATAGAAAAAAATGGGAAAAAATAGAAATTTAATAGCAAAATGATAGACATAACAACCGCATTAATAATTACATCAAGTGTAAATGTTCTAAAGAGTGTTAACAAAAAGCAAAGATTATCAGAATGAATGCTATAGAAGACTCAACTATATTCTGCCTACACACTTTAAAGACAAAGATAGAATGAAAATAAAAGGATGAGAATTATATTCCATGCTAGTGATTATAATAAAAAGCTGGTGGGATTCTATTATTATTAGACAAAGTAATATGTCAAAAAAGGAGTCCCAAAAGGGTCAATTCACCAGGAAGACATACTAATTATAAGGTATTCATCTGTGACAGGCAAAAAAGATTGATGGTTTCCCCTCCAAGGGTGTCTGTATCCTAATCTGCAGAATCTGACAATGTGTATGCTGCATTACATGGCAAAGGGGATTTAAGATTGCTAATCATCTAACTTTAAAGTAGAGTACTTAAAATAGGTTATCCAGATGGAGCCAACATAACCACAAGTGTAAAAGAAGAAGGCAGAGAAGAAGAGTCATAAAGGAGGTTAGAGTAGTACCACACTGTAAGCAGGAGTTGACCTGTCATTTTGCTGGATTTGAAGATGGAAGAATGGATCCATTAGCCAAAGACTGTGGAAAGTCTATATAAACTGCAAAAGGCAGGAAAATGCATTTCTTCCTTACCACCTCCAGAAGGAAGATAGCCAGTGAGACCCATATTCATATCTAACCTATAAAACTGTAAGATAGGCTCGGCACCAGCCACATACACTGAGGCTGGCAGATTCGAAACCAGCCTGGGCCAGCTGAGGCAATAAGGACAACTACAAAAAAAAAAATAGCCAGGCATTTTGGCAGGCACCTATAGTCCCAGCTACTTGGGAATCTAAGGCAAGAGAATCGCTTAAGCCCAAGAGTTTGAGGTTGCTGTGAGCTGTGACATGACCCCACTCTACTGAGTACAACATAGTGAGACCCTATCTCAAAAAAAAAAAAGTAAGATAAAAATTGTGTATTGTTTTAAGCCACAGTTTTATTTAGAGCAGTAATAGAAAACTAATACAGTTCCAATTAACAGAGATTCAAAATATGCAAGGGGCCAGGATCAGTGGCTCATGCCTATAATCCCAGCACTTTGGGAGGCTGAAGCAAGGGGATCACTTGAGCCCAGGAGTTCAAGACCAGCCTGGGCAACATAGCAAGACTCTGTCTCTACAATAATAAAAACATTAGTCAGGTACAGTGGTGCTCATCTATAGTCCCAGCTATGTGGGAATCTGAACTAGGAGCCTGGGAGTTGAAGGCTACAGTAAACTGTGATCATACCACTGCATTGCAGTCTGGGCAACAGAGCAAAACTGTCTCACCAAACAAAAGAAATAGGGGTAAAAACTGACAGAACCAAAGCAGAAAAAGTAAGACAAATGCATTATTGTAGTTATAATTTAAAAACACCTTTTTCAGTAATTAATACAACTATATTAAAATTAAAATAGTAAAGGATATAGAACAGTGTTTTTCAACCTTTTTTATGTCACAGCACACCTGAACCTATAGTTAAACTTATGCGGCCCACTTAAATTATGTTGACCAAAAAAGAGAGTAAAAAAAAAAGAATATATTTACTGTGCTGAACTTTAAAACAAATTAATGATATTTATTTATTTAGCTTTGAGACAGAGTCTCACTATGTTGCTCTCTGTAGAGTGCTGTGGTGTCACAGCTCACACTAACCTCAAACTCTTGAGCTTAAGCAATTCTCTTGTCTCAGCCTCACAAGTAGCTGGGACTACAGGCACCCACCACAATGCCCCCCTATTGTTTACTATTGTATTGTTATAGGCCAGGTCCAAACCCACTGGCACCAGTGTCTATGGCCAGCCCCCTAACCAATGAGCAATGGGCACTGAGCTAATTAAGGATATTTAAAAATTTTTGTGGCACACCTAAGATCCTCTCACACACCAGTGTTCCACAGCACACTGGTTGAAAATCTCTAATAATCGCTCGTTGGCCTTTTAGCTAAGATCAAGTGTGAAAATGACAAATATATGTTCGACACCTATAGCTCAACAGCTAGGGCACCAACCACATACACCAGAGCTGGCAGGTTCAAACCCAGCCCGGGCCTGCCAAACAACAATGACAGTTACAACAACAATGGAATAAAAAATAGCTGGGCATTGTAGTGCCTGTAGTCCCAGCTACTTGGGAGGCTGAAACAAGAGAATCACTTAAGCCCAAGAATTTGAGGTTGCTGTGAGCTGTGATGCCATAGCACTTTTCCAAGTATGACATAGTGAGACTCTGTCTCAAAAAAAAAAAAATCACTAATATAGAAGATGTGAATAACACTACCAAACAGCTTGACCTAATTGACATTTATAGAATATGGAATACAATGGAACACACGTTCTTTCCAAGTATTCAAGGAACATTAAACAAGATTGACCATATTGTCAGCTATAAAACAAATCTCAATAAATTTGAAAGGATTGAAATCATGCAGAGTATGTTTTTTTATGGCAAAGAAATTTTTAGATATTAATATCAGATATACATATAACTAAATATTTAGAAATTAAATACAATACTTCAAAATAATCTAGATCAAAGAAAAAATCATGAAGGAAGGTAGAAAATATTTTGAAATGATTATGAAAATACATTATATCAAAATTTGTGGAATTCAGTAAAAGCCAGAGATAAAAGAGAAATTTATAGGTTAATATGCTTATATTAGAAAAGAAGAAACATTTAAAATTAATGATCTCAGTTTCTATTTGAAGAAGTTATAAAAAGAACAGATTAATCCCAAACTAATTTAAAAATGGAAATAACATAGATAAAAGCAGAAAGCAATAAAACAGAAATTAGGCAAACGATAAAGAAAATTTACAAAATCAAAGTGTTTCTTTCAATAGATAAACAAATTTGAAAAACTACAAAGAGAGAGACAGAGAGAGAGAGAATGAAAAAGAAAAGTCATACCAAGAATGAAGGTTCTAAAGTACATTCTAAAGAGTACTTTAAGGGAATATTATAAACAACTTTATGCTGATATATTTGACAAGTGAAGTAGGCAAATTCTTTGAAAATATGTTACAACTTAGAAAAAAGATATAAGATTAAAAATCCTTACGATGTCCCTGTATGAATCTGGTTCATTTTAGAAAATTTGGCAGTTTGTTGTATAACTAAATACATACTCTCCTATGACAAAGCAATTCCACCTATAGATATTTACCCAAAGAAAATAAAAATATATGCCCCAAAAAACTTTTTTTTTTATTTTAACATGTATTTTATTATTCTTCATTACATTATTCTCCCCCACCCCCTAGTGGTAAGACAGAATTTATTTACAGAAAAGAATACAGAAAACACTAAAGCTCCTGGTAGAGGGAGAGAATTCTAGTGGGGAGAGA
>CAUYON010111461.1:0-10129 GCA_963573935.1 Arctocebus calabarensis | reverse complement strand
GAGTATTAATGTCTTTATATAGTGATCAAGGAAAAGCCATGAAGGATATCTGTAACAGTATGATCAAAATATTTCTGAATGTATATGAATCGTGCCCTGTGATTGCACCAATGTACATAATTATGATTCAATAAAATTATTTTAAAAAAAAATCTCATTGTGTGATTCTGGGGTTGATTTTTTCTATATTCTCACCGATTGTCTAGTTCTACCAATTGTTAAGAGAAGCAGAAGTCTCCATCTCTAAAGGTTGGCTTGTGTACTTTCAGTTTTAGTTCTATCAGTTTATATTTTATGTATTTTCAAGCTCTTTTGTTTAATATGTATACATTCAGAATTGCTATGTCTTCTTGGTGGCTCCATCATTATGTAATGCCTGTCTCTGTTTGTAGTAATCATTTTTTTTTTGCTCTGAAGTCTAGCTTATCTGCTATTAATACATCTACTCTCATTTTTTAATATTAATTTTGCATTATATATATATTTTAATACTTTCACCTTCACCCTACCTGTATCACAACATTTGAGGTGAGTTTCTTGTAGACAGCATATCACTATGATGTATCTTCTTATCTACTTTGCTAATTTTTGTCTTTAACTGGTTTTTATGCCACTTATAGTTACTATCGTATGTTATATGACATGTGAAGGCTTAAATATGCAATTTTTGTTTTGCTTTTCATTCCTTGTTTTCTTTTTCCTGTCTTCATGTGGGTTATTTGAACATTTTTTAAAATTCCATTTTGATTTATCTACAGTGTTTTGACATGTATCTCTTTATATAGCTTTTTAGTGGTTGATAGGTATGACATTTTACATACATAAAATTTATCACACTCTACTGGTACAGTCATTTTACCAGTTCAAGTGAGGTATAGTAAACTAACTTCCCTTTATATCCCTTTGCTTTACTTCATTTACAATGTAATTGTCTTAAGTATTTCCTCTACATGCACTTAGAACTATATCAGGCAGTGTTACGATTTTTTAGTCAACTATCAAACATAATTAGAAAACATATTTGAAAGAGGATAAAGAAAGCCTATTGTATTTTATCAGTATTTTTGCTTGCAATGTTTTTTTCTTCCTTCTTGATGTTCTAAGATTTCTTCTGTTATCACTTCCTTTCTATTTAGAGGGCTTTTTAAAACCATTCTTTTAGCAAAGGTCTGTTGGCAACAGATTCTTAGTTTTCCTTCATCTGAGAATCTCTTGACTTCTCCTTTATTCCTGAAGAATATTTTCAGTACGTATAGGATTCTGAGTTGACAGCTTTCCTTTCGGCACCTGAATACATGCCACTTTTTTTCTGGCCTGCCTGTTTTCTGTTGGGAAATCTGCTATCATTCTAATTCTTTTCCCTTTATAGGTAAGGAATCATTCTTCTCAGGCTGTTCTCCAGACACACACACATATATATATATATTTGGATCTTCAGTTTCTGTTTTTCAAGTTTAGTTACAATATGTCTTGGTGTAGATTTCTTGGGGTTCATTCTGTTTGATATGCACTTAGTTTCTTTTTCCTTTGTGTCTCTTACCAAATTCAGGAAGTTTCCAGCAATTATTTCTTCAAGTACTTTATCAGTTCTCTTTCTTTTCTGTAATTCTAATAATATGAATTTAGATCCTGAATTATAAGCCAAAGGGTTTCTGAGGCTCTAATCATTTTTTAAATCTAGTCTAATTTCTATTGTTCTACCTTCTAGCTCACTGATTTCCCCTCATATTCTTCCATTGAGCTACAGTTATTGTACTTTTCAGATCTAAAATTTCCATTTTATTTTTCTTTATACCTTTATTTCTTTACTGAAATGTTCTAGAGTTTTTACTTTTTATTTTCATTTGTGTCTAGCATGCGAAACTGCTCATTCAATTTTCATTCAGTTTGAGAAGTTCCAGGTTCTTGGTATGAGGAGTAAACTTTTACTGCTGCCTGTACTTTGTTGTATTATGTTCTAAGACTCTCAATCTTATTTAAACCTTTGTTTTTAGCTAGCTTTCCTTGACAGCACTCTGGTTTTGTTACTTCTAAAGGGAGAAAGAAGTTCAGATTTCCCATTTGGCCTCTGTTGATACCAAAGAGGGAATTCCTTGTTACTGCTGATTGGAAATCCTGGCTCCTCCATGATCTCTACTTTACTCCACAGTGAAGGGAAGTCTTGTTACCACAAAGCAGTGGTGATAAATTTTACTTTCTACTAGGCTTCTGCTTATACCACTCTGGCAGGAATGGAGGATATAAAAGTCTGGCTCTCCAGGTGGCCCCTGTAAAGCTTATACTACAAGAGATTTAGGTGGCCTGTTACTATCTATTAAGGGAAAAAGTCTCAGCTCCCCACTTGATCTCCTTTTGGTAGGAGTAGAGGTCATAATTTTTTTCTATGTTTGGATGCAGTCTAGCAGCTATTATCTAAAAGTTTTCTGTCTTGTTTGGCTACGACTTTTTTGGCCCTTTGACTTCCATTGGCTTTGGGAGATGAGAGCATTTATTGTATGGTAATTCTTATTTCCAAATTGTCAGCTTTTCCACCTCCACATCTCAAATAGATGAAGTAAAAAGAAAACCCAGGAAACTCAACACTGAGTCATTTCTCAGTTTCCAAGGTACATGGCCAGTCTTCTTATGTTTGTCTTAGATATACTGTCCAGGGTGTGTAGTTATGCTTATTGGGAGGAAAAAAAGTACTATGTGTACTCCATCTTCCTAGAAGTGAATATCAGCCAGTTATCAAAATGTTTACAATGTACCTAGAATTTGTCTATAATTTCCCACCTAAATATGTGTGAATATTATAACAGGATTCAAATTCATTTCTCAGTTTTCAAGATTCAGTCCCCCTCCAAAACACATATACTATAAATGATGATTATTTGTATTTAGGCAACATAGTGAATTTAAATACTCCCTTAAAAATAGTTGAGAAAGAGAGGTAAGTTTCCTGTCACTTAACTATCTACCGATGTGCACTGATAAACAAAAATTAAACAAAATGCATACTGTCATAATTGTAGAAACAGGATGAATCTGCCTGTGCTAATGTGCTACGCCACTTTATGCAACACGCTTAATTCCTAGGGGCTTGGAATCCATGTTTATAAAATTAGCAGACCAAAAAAAAAAAAAAATGAGCAGGCTATACCTGAATTCAGGACTGATTTCTAAGTTTCACTTTAGCTCTAAAATTCCATCATTTATTCTGAAATATTCACTATATACTTAAGAGAGTTATCCACGGTTTGATAACATCAATTCTTATGATTCTCATGACAGGATTATTACAGCTAAAGGGAAGGCATAAATTCAAGTGAAGTTTTACCACCAGAGGCATTCTTGTTGTTCCCAATAGTGAGAAGAGTTGACCAGCATCACCTCCATATTGGGTGATCAGTAATACTGAGCCTCTAGGAATGGGATACAGAGTTAGAGAATGAAGCCTGGCCCTTATGATTCATGAGGAACCAGCTCAGGAAGGAGATCCTCCCTAACTGCGGGGCTACAATACACACGATTTTGGAACCACCTTCAAGGCAGAAATACTTCTCTCAAAGACAACAAAAATTCTCAGTAGTTGCATCTTAGGCCAATTTGTCCTGCTGGGCTGCCTATGTGTGTTCAGAACTTCCACTTCCCATTTTGAAGCTTCCCTTTCGTAGTTAAGCTATCTTATTTCATATTTAAGCAGGTATGATTTCCTCAGAAATTCTCTCTTCATCTGCCCACTGACCCGTTCTTTTCTTCATATAAAGATGTTTTGTTTCTACAATGAGAAAAAAACAGAAGCTACTAAACAGTTCCAACAGAAGGTATGCGGGGAAATACAAAATGCATGAAACAACTTCCCTGAATAAAAGGCATCAGAGTCTCTAATTCTACAGAAAAAAAAAGTCTCAGCAGCTAAGAGTGTCCTCTGGCCACAACTTAGCACACAAGTTAATATACAAAATGAAGGGAAGCATCAAACACCTAAATAATTAAGCATCAGCTGTAAAATGAACACTAATGTTCATAGAGAATAGAGAATTATCTAATAACATAAAAAAGAGAATATACTTTCCTTTAGGAAAAGCCAAACCACAAAATCATTTGAATTTATTAAGCTGAAATGAAAATTAAAGGGTAAATATAATTATATAACTCATGGCCCTGATCAACCCACCAGAAGCAAGCCACCTAGAGTTCTTACCCTGATTCTTATGAGTCCTTTCTGTGTTCCAGGGGCTGCCCAAAGGGCTTTCATTTTAAAAGAAGGTCAAGACATTTAATTCTCACAACACTCCAGCCAGGTGCCCCCATCACTTTCAATATGTGGAGGAAAAGGCAAAGGCATAAAAAGATGAAGAAACATGTCCAAGGCCACATGCCAGGTAAGGATCCTCTTCATGGATGTTAAGTAGCATCAATGAAGCCTTTAATTCTTATATTTTCAGTAAGACAGATAGTACAATGAAAGATCTGGCATTAAATACCACTCCGATGCCTTTGCTTTGAGGTGCACATAAAATAAATAAATAGTGTACAAAAAAAGAAAGGTTAAAAATATTGTCACTAATAAATTTGTCCACTGCCCTCCCCCCCACATGCACACAGACCACCACATATACCCTAAAACACGGCAGAAAATAGGCCATCACAGAACTACTTCAGAACCACATAAATGTGCTTATGCCCTTACAGCAATGTAAGCTCCCAGATCTGGTTCTGGCCCCACAGAGCTGGATAAACCTGGTACCAGGGAAGCTGACCTAGGAGTGGATGAAGGAGAGGGTAGGAATGGCAGATGGACAGGGCAGGGCAAAGGCTACATGATGAAAATCCAGCCTGGGGCAAAGCAGGTCCCTAGCACTTACCATCTCCTTCTAGGCCTTAGGGATGCTGCACAGGAAGGGAGACAAGCCACAGACATTGATTTATGGCTAGGATCTTGCAGTCTGACCTGGGACCTTAACTGTGTCTTGCTCAGGGCAGGGGTACTAAGCTAGGCTCCGGAATTGATGAGTAGGGCAGCAGATATGGGGTAGATGGGATTCTGAAGGCAACATAAAACCAGGTCCTTTGAAGCAGGGGTTAGGACCAGCTAGGAAAGTGAGGCAGCCTGGACTCCAGGAATATTGCTGCCAGGGAATGAGGAAAAGTCACAGCTCAGGCTCCCTAATGTGAGTTGGGAAATGTGGTCCCAGTGGCTACAAGATGCTCACCCTGTAAGATGTAAAAGACAAGATAAACACTGCAACATGGATGACTAAGGGTAACTGTCTCAGCTACAGAGGCTGACCACATGAACATTAAGGGGTAGGGTAGCAGGGGCCAAAGGGATGTGCCAGTCTAGTTAATGCCAAAGGTGGTCAAAAGTAAAGACCCTGGCAACCTATGGTCGTGTCATCACATCTGGAAAGCCAGATCCAGCTGGACAGGCAGGAGCCAGGTGCTAGGCTCTACTTGCCCTTTGGCATGAAGTATGGGGATAAGAATCAGCCAAGGAAGGGGGCTCGAGTTTTAGACCCACTCCCACTGATAGAGAAGAAGCTGATGTAGATGGAGCCTGTGAGTCATGGGCAAGTGAATGGCTCTTCAGGAGACTTAAGGCCTCAATCTGGTTTCTGGCAAAGGAATCTCTGGGCTAGGGCAGGAATCTCTCCACCAGGGAGAAGGAGTTCATTATAAATCCACCCAAGAGTCAGGAAGAGGTTGTTGATGAATTTCTTTGGGCATCAGCTTCAGAAATGGACCAGGAGGTGGGCTTGTTGGCTTTAGGAGCTGGGTAAGGAGGGGCAAGAAGCTGCTGCCCCCAGGAAGGGATTGCTTGGAGGCACTGAATGAGGAATCTGTCACTCAATAGCACAGCATGGGGCAAGAAGAAACCCTGAGCTCCATGCTGTCCATCTGTCCTGACTGATAGTACAATGAAAGATTGTACTATCTGTCCACCTCTGAGCTTTCAGACCATTTCTGGCTAGTACAATGAAAGATTGTACTATCCGTCCTGACTGATAGTACAATGAAAGATTGTACTATCTGTCCACCTGTCCACCTCTGAGCTTTCAGACCATTTCTGGCTAGTACAATGAAAGATTGTACTATCCGTCCATCTGTCCACCTCTGAGCTTTCAGACCATTTCTGGCTAAATGATTGTGTATGTGCCTGAATTACTGTTTTGAAGAAAACTGCTTTCACAAATTGTGAAAACTTTCCTCCTCATTCTCTTTCAAGTCCTGAATTCTATGCACACATGATGCCAAAGAAATGCTTTCTGTGGCAGGAAGTGTGAGAAATGAAGGTCAGGTCAAGAATTAGCACCACAAAAGCTTTGTCAGGCCCAGCCTAATTAAGCTGCTGCCACTTGCAGTGGTAAATAAGATCAGGTATTTAGAAGCACAAAAGCAACCTGTGGAGAAAATAGTTATTAAAGAATATGGGATTGTGTAGAGAATGTAGGAGGGATATCCAAACTAGTAACTGTAGATCTTTAAAGGGCCAAAAATTTAAAAGCAAATAAGGGCATTAGTATAGCATGGAATTCTCCTAAAGGCAGACTCCCATAGAAGAATGTCTGATAATTTTGTGATGCCAGAGACGTCATGCAAATTATGAATATGGCCATTCGAAAGCCATATGTTATTTCAAAGGTCATGATGTACAGTGAACCATTAACTTAAGAGAAACATGAAAAGGTTCATTCTATCCCAAGAAGCACAAACTCTCCATTGTGAATTCAGCACGAACAGAGAGTGTTTCCTTATAAATTATGTAGCAAAGCCAATTCCAGGGCTTAATTTAGAGGCCACCTTCCCATGATAGAGGGGACAAGATTCCATAGCAAAAGTCAATATATAATTAGTTAGCTTAAATTTTAGCTGGATCTTGTAGATACCTAAAAGCTACATATATAAAAAGAAATACTCCTGAACAAAATTGGGAAAGCAGGCTTTCTTTGAGGTCTTATAAATTTCAAACTGCTTATCCCTGCATCCAGACCATCACTATCCAATAAAAATATGATATGCTATGATATGAGCTATAGGCCACATACGTAATTTAAAACTTTCTCATAGTCACAATTTAAAAAGTAATTTTAATAATACATTTGGTTTAAAATGTAATTTTGGAAATATATCAATGTGTAATCAATGTAACAATGTGTAATCAGTATAACCATATATAATTAATATAAAATTGTTCAGGTATTTCACATTCTTTTTTCATACTTGGTCTTGTGTATATCTTACCCTTAGACAACATCTCAATTTGGACAAGCCACATTCAAAGTGCTAAGTGTCACATGTGGCTAATGGATACTGTGTTATCCCAACTGCCAACCCCCCAATACCCTGACTTAAACTCCACTACTTTCTCAAGCATGGTGCTAAATTTTTCAAGATGACCCTAATCTCACCTATTTTGTCCCAAGGAGCCTACATGTCCTTGTTTTTAGTACCATGGACCCCATGTTCTGGCCCAAACTCTAGGGATACTCTGCCCAGGTTTGCATCCATCTCTCACTGTGTGCAACCTGAGCAAGCCATTTAACATCTTTTTAGAGCCTCAGTTTCCCCATTTTGTAGTCAGATAATAATAGTGCTTTTCCGAGGGAGTAAGATGGTGGCAAAGTAACAGCTTCTTTATAACTGGGTGCAGTAAGAATGGGGAGAGAAGACTCCAGGCATCTCTGGCTTATGGGCTCTGCCCAGAAACATCCTTATGGGGACACAGAGAGACAGTGAGAGACTTCTAGACCCCAGGAGGAGGACAAAAGCAGTGAAGAAGTAGCAAGTGGTTGTGTTCACTTGGTCTGAGGCCATGGCTCCCACATCTGTAACTACGACAGTAGTGAGATTGCAAACAGGGAAGGCCTTCCCCATGGGCTGTTTCATTTTCTTGGACTTGGGCACTCGGTTGAACTAAATTCGGAGAACTTGGGCGAGGGTGTGGATGACTTTAAGCATTGTCTAGAGCCCCACACTGAGCTGCTAAGCCAGAATTGAGCTAAGTTTGTTTGTCAGTACAGGGCGCAGCCATTGTGAGAGAACTGCCCTGGCAGGGTCCGCCCTTAGGGTCACAGAGCCAGGCTCAGCCGGGAGACCTTGGGTGAGTGATCTAGTGACTACGCAGTGCCAAAGGTTGGAAATGAGACCCTGGGGAAGTGCAGAGATTTCAGTTTTTGGCGGTAGCAGAACTGCCTTGCAGCCTCGGCCCTCGGGCATAGCATGAGACTGGACTGATTTTGGCTCACTGGATAAGTGGGCAGCCACTTCAGGAGAAATTCCCAGTGACAAGTGCTTTCCTGGGACCTTGGCTAAGCAGAAGGTGCTTAGCCAAGGTTAATATTTTAAAGTGTGTTTTAAGAGGGCTGAGGAAAGATTTAGGCTTTCAACCCTGTGGGGGTTGAGAAATCAGCAGAGGCCTCCAGTCTCCATCTCATACAGCTGTATCAGCATTGGGATTAACATCTCATATCCCAGAAGACCACCTGTTGCCCAGATAATATTCAACAAGACATATATATATACATTGCTTTGTTTTTGTTTTTATTTTAACATTTCCCTCTAGATTTTTTTTCTTTTCTTTCTTCATTTTTCTAGTTTAAATATGATTTTCCATTGTTGCCTTCTTTAACAATAAGAACTTCATTTTTGCTAGTGTTTCTATCTCTATTATTTGGTCTTTCCCCCAATTCTATCCCGTAAGGTTTGCTGTTTGTTTGTCTTGGTTTGATTTATAGTATTTTTGTCTTTCCTCTATTTGGTGTAGTTGGGGTATTGTGTCTGAACAGGCTGGCAAAGGTTCCTCAAGGGAACCACCCAACCCAGCACACCCAGGTTTTTCTTTTCTTTTCTTTTCTTTTTTTTTTGGCAGTTTTTTTGGATGGGGCTGGGTTTCAACCCACACCTCTGTCATATGGGGCTGGCACCCTACTCCTTTGAGCCACAGGTGCTGCCTGAGGTTGGGGGTTTTTAAGGTTGGGTCGAAGTATCCTACTATATGCCTTTATTACTCCTGTCTCCCTCTTTCTGTGCCTCTCTTCTTTTTGTCAATATTCCCTTTTACTCACCCTCTCTCCTTTCTCTCTTTTTCTTTTTTTATAAATCTTTTTTCCCTTCTTGCTCTTTAATTTTCTCATCCTTTTGGTCCTGTACCAAAAGGACTCATTGAAACCTTAGGCCAGAGGCACGTTAACTTAAAGAGCAAGAAT
The DNA here is from genome assembly GCA_963573935.1 of Arctocebus calabarensis. NCBI lineage: Eukaryota > Metazoa > Chordata > Mammalia > Primates > Lorisidae > Arctocebus > Arctocebus calabarensis. The sequence continues at coordinate 938 of CAUYON010111461.1, read as the reverse complement.
AAGTGAAAGGAAAATTAGGGCAAAGAAAGATAAAGGAAAACACTCATGAGGACAAATCAGCAGAAAAATCCTGGTAGCATGAAAAACCAGTCCAGAGCAACCCCTCCCAGGAACCATGAGGTAGCTACTACAGAGGATTCCACCTATAAAGAAATATTTGAAATGACAGAAGGGGAATTTAAAATACAGATGATGAAAACAATAAAGGAACTTGCTGAGAAAGTGGAAAATCAGCAAAAAACAATGAAGAAAATTGCTTAAAAAGTAGAAAATAACCAAAGGAAATCTAAAAACAGAATCCAGAATCAAATAAGAGATGAATGATATGAAGAAAGGATATAGCAGAACTAAAGGAACTAAAGCAGTCAATTAGGGAACTTATAGATGCAATGGAAATTATCAACAAAAGATTAGACCATGCAGAAGAAAGACTCTCAGAGTTAGAGGACAAAGATCTTGAGATAACTTAGATAGTTAAAGAGGCAGAAAAGGAGAGAGAGAAAGCAGAATGTTCACTGACAGAATTGTGGGACTTTATGAAGCATTCAAACATATGAGTCATAGGTATCCCAGAAGGGGAAAAAGAATGCCCCAGAGGAATGGAAGCCATACTAGGGAATATTATAAATGAAAATTTCCCAAATATCATCAAAGATTCTGACACACTCCTTTCAGAGGAATATCAGACCCCAGGTCACCTCAACTCTAATAGAGCTTATCTGAGACACATTGTGATGAACCTGTCAAGACAAAAGAAAAGATTTTGCAAGCTGCCAGGAGTACCAGTTGACCTACAGGGGAAAATCCATCAGGGTAACTGCAGACTTCTTTAATGAAACTTTTCAAGCCAGAAGACATCTACCTTTAATCTATTTAAACAGAATAATTTCCAGCCCAGAATTCATTATCCCACTAAGCTAAGCTTTAAAATTGACAGA
>CAUYON010111459.1:0-16355 GCA_963573935.1 Arctocebus calabarensis | reverse complement strand
GCCCTCAGTAAAGTACCGGGGCATCAAACAGCTCACAGCAACCTCCAACTCCTAGGCTTAGGCAATTCTCTTGCCTCAGCCTCCCAAGTAGCTGGGACTACAGGCGCCCGCCACAACGTCTGGCTATTTTTCTGTTTTGCAGTTCGGCCGAGGCTGGGTTTGAACCTGTCATCTTCAGTATATGGGGCCAGCGCCCTACTTGATGAGCCACAGGCACCGCCTGTTACCTCTATTCTTAATTATTCATTATGACTTGATATTATTTTTATATGCTTCACTACTTCAAATATCAGTAAAAGTTTTAATTCACCTTGCATATCATATACAACACAGTGTTGAGTCCAAACGAAAAAGAATTATGGCTCCCCAAAAAGTGTTTGGTCTGAACTCTGAAACATCAGGCTTCACTTTATCTGTTTAGGTTCTTATTTTCACATAGATTTATATATGGGTATGGTATTATTCAAGAGAAGTGATATTTATAAATACATATAAAGATTTAACCGAGAGATGGTCCCCATAGTTCAGTGGATAGGGTACGGGCTACATACACGGAGGCTGGCAGGTTCAAACCCTGCCCGGGCCAACTATATAACAATGACAATGGCAACAACAACAACAAAATAGCCGGGTGTTGTGATAGGTGCCGATAGTCCCTGCTACTTGGGAGGCTGAGGCAAGAGAATCCCTTAAGCTCAAGAGTTAGTGATTGCGGGCCCCATGGCTCAAAGAGTAGGGCACTGGCCCCATATACTGGAGGTGTCGGGTTCAAACTCAGCCCCAGCCAAAAACTGCAATAAATAAATAAACCTTAAAAAAACAAAGAGTTAGAGATTGCTGTGAGCTGTGATGCCACAGCACTCCACGGAGGGTAACATAGTGAAGCTCTGTCTCAAAAAAAAAAAAGATTTAACTGAGAAAATTAATTTTAGTCTTTTCATTGTTCTTCTTTCTTCTTTCTTTTCTTTTGTTTTTTTTTAAACAGTTGTACTTTCAATTCTGTTTTATCTTTTATTTATTTATTTATTTAGTAGAGACAGAGTCTCACTTTATTGCCTTCGGTAGAGTGCTGTGGTATCACACAGCTCACAGCAACCTCCAACTTAGGTGATTCTCTTGCCTCAGCCTCCCAAGTAGCTGGGACTACAGGCGCCTGCCACAACGCCCAGCTATTTTTCTGTTTTGCAGTTAGGCCCAGGCTAGGTTTGAACCCATCACCTTTGGCATATGGGGCCAGCACCCTACTCAATGAGCCACAGGCGCTGCCCCTGTTTTTTTTTTTTTTGTAGAGACAGAGTCTCACTTTATCCCCCTGGGTAGGGTGCCGTGGCGTCACACTGCTCACAGCAACCTCCGGCTCTTGGGCTTAAGCGATTCTTTTGCCTCAGCCTCCCTAGTAGCTGGGACTACAGGCGCCGGCCACAGCGCCTGGCTATTTTTTTGTTTTGCAGTTCGGCGAGGCCGGGCTTGAACCGGCCACCTTCAGTATATGGGGCCGGCGCCCTATTCGCTGTGCCACAGGAGCAGCCCTGCCCCTGTTTTATCTTTTAAACAACTTCAAGCTAAACTACAAGCTGATTATACCCTTGAGTTAGTCTTATTTAAATTACAGACCCATAAGCATTGCTTCTCATCCTTGGCAAAAATTAAAAAGTATCAACTTAAAATGTAAAAGCATCTCTATCTAAGAAACAAGTTTAATAGTTTACAGTATGTGGCAATTTGAGTGTGATGACTACTTTCAAGCTCTGTAAGCATTCAAAGCATTCATTAGCTTAGTTTCCTCCCGTTAACTTGCAATAAAAATAATAATATTTGCCATTTACTAGGAGCTTTTCACCCTCAAAGTGTTTTACAAGCATCAAGTGGTTTATTTATTAATACTCTATGTTTCTGCTTAATAACCTAGATTTCTATTTATAATCAAAGGAAAAATTAGAAAATGTTCTGCTTGTGATAAGTAAAAGGAGTAGCTAACAGACTATCAAATTACATATTTATTTTGCCTTGCCCATTATTCTTAAGTAATTTTCTGTTAGCCAATTAAAAATGTCAAGATCCTAGGCAATAAAATATAGGAGTCTGTTTCATGTCAGTTTATTTTCCTGATTTGAGAGGAAGTAGGTTATTTTCAAAGTTTTTACCCCAAAATGTATTCATGCAAAAAGGCAACTGGGTTTCAGTTACTATAGATTAGACATCAAAGCAATTTGTTTTTATTTATGTTTATAAGAACACGGAAGCTTCATGCTGGAGATGGGGAACCCCTAAGGTATCAGCTCAGAGGTTCTGGGTTCTGTTCTAACCTGAGGGGGAACTACAAGTAAATATTTTAGACTCAAGGCGTCTAGGACGTTTGAATTTTGCTTCTTAGGATCTGGCTTCAGGGCAGCAGGTAAGGGTTAGCTTAGTCCAAAGACAGGTGATCTTCACAGAGGAAATCTAAAACACCAGCTGGGGTGGCAGGTGTGGGGCGAGGGGACTTACATGACACCCAAGGACTCAGAAATAATGCCACCTCCAATACATACCCACACTGCTTTTAGAATTGACCTTCTCATCTCAAGATATGCTGTTCCCTGAAAACTAATGTTTAGTTGAAACTATTTATGATTCTATTTTGACTTTACCATCCAGAGCTCTCTCAAGAAGCACTTGAAATGTTGCTGGTTTCTGGAGATTCCTTTGAGGCAGCACAGAATAAAAGGAAGGTAGAAACTGGTTTACACAGAAGTCTGAAATGACTCACTGTCTGCAACTTAAATATATAAATGCATGAAACACTGAAAAGCTCCAACACATTAGGAAACAGTCATACTCATGGTAGGCCATCTTTTTAGACTTAGAGACAATTATGATAATAGGAATATTACCATATATATAGTGATATTTTATACTTTTTACAGTATTCACACATAGATTCTCTTTTTCAATTAAGCATACTTTCATCTCTTTTCACATTGACTTTGGCTTTTAATATTTTTTGTTGTGTTTCTCCTAACTGGTAAGAATTGGGTAGTGTGTAAACATCCCCCTAATACGTTAGCACAATACTGCCTTGTTATAATTAAATTTTTCAAAGGTCTCCAAACCAATCATGAAAGACGTACTTAGATCTAAGTTTGGAATGTTAGGGTATGATCCTCCAAGCAAATTCTCTCATACTCCATAATTACATGATTTTTGATCATTTAAAAATATGTAAACACATATGGCCAGGCGAGGTGGCTCATGCCTGTAATCCTAGCACTCTGGGAGGCTGAAGCAGGAGGATCCCTTAAGCTCAGGAGTTCAAAATCAGCCTGAGCAACAGTGGAACCTTGTCTCTACTAAAAATCGAAAAATTAGCCAGATGTTGTGGTGAATGCCTGTAATCCCAGCTACTTGGAAAGCTGAAGATTGCTTGAACCTAGGAATTTGAGGTTGCTGTGAGGTAGGCTATAGCCAGGTCACTCTAGGTTGGGGCAACAAAGTAAAACTCTGCCTCAAAAAAAAAAAAATAAATAAATAAATTATATATGTATATATATACACACACACACACACACACACATACATACACACACGAAACATAAACTCTCCACAGGGTTCCCATTTTACAAAATATTTGATGTGCCTCCATTATTATTTTATTTTATTTTTTTGAGATAGAGCCTCAAGCTGTCACCCTGGATAGCGTGCCGTGGCGTCACAGCTCACAGCAACCTCCAGTTCCTGGGCTCAAGCGAGTCTCCTGCCTCCGCCTCCCAAGTAGCTGGGACTACAGGTGCCCACCACAATGCCCGGCCATTTTTTGGTTGCAGCCGTCATTGTTGTTTGGTGGGCCGGGCTGGATTTGAACCCACCACCTCAGGTGTACATGCCGCCTTAGCCCGTTGAGCCACAGGCGCCGAGCCAGATGCGTCTCCATTATGTGAAGAATGGATGTGTTTAAAGTTAATTTTGGTCTTCTTAATGGTTGAACATTTCTGCCTCTAGAAGCCCTAGAGGCAGAAACAGGCCTAGTGACTCACCTTCAGTTTAAAAGTACTAATTTTTGCCTTCTGGGTGCCTTTATAACAACTCGTCCCCATCTTTGGCGTGAAAAGGCAACTTCCCTGAGAAAGGGGAGGAGAGGCTAAAGGGAGCCAGCCCCCTTATCCAGCTTCCTTTCTGACTCTGTATGAGGCAGAGAGAAACAATTTTCAAGCAGAAGTGGAGGTGCACCAGCATTTAACAATTCCTTCTGCAGACCCCCCACTGAGGTCCACCTGCTCTCCCTGAGAGCCTTAGCTCACCTTTACCAGTCCTACACAAACAGAAGACTAAATGGGTGAGAAGACCCACCTCTCTCTCTATAAAAAGCCATTTGCTGTCTCCTGCCTCCTCTCTTTCTCAACAGGCAGCATTCACATAAAATCAAGTTGGGTGGGAGTGGGAACAAAAATTGCAATTCAATCACCTTTTTACATTTTGTGAAATAATGGCAATAAATTAAATGATCAAAATATTTAGCTGCATAAACTGGCTTCTGCCACTTGTGCAGTTACTTCTTTTCATGAGGAAAGTTGCTTTACATACCAATAGGTGTTTTTAAAATTATCTCGATGTCTATTTAAACATGCTGCACCAAGAAGGTCTTGGGGTTTTTTTCAGTTGAAATTAATATTTGCTAATAAGAGAGCTGTCAGGACTTTGGAGTAAACATTCATTTATGTATCCAAAAGAACAGAACGTTTCCAGTTTTCATCCGAGCAGTGTCCCTCTGCCGCCGTCGGTCAGCTCTCCATCCATTTCGGCTAGAGCTCTGGCCACAGTCGGACGTCAAGCTCGAGACGACCAAGAGCTGCTACCTCCTTGAACAAGGAACATAGAATATTGAATTAATTCATTTCACCAGCCCTGTGCACTCCCGGCAAAAACAAAGACAGTGTGTGGGCTGGATTTCGCATTTCCGTGTAAAGTTTAAGGTGTTGGCTATAAGAGCAACTGTCAAAAGGCGATTGCAGCATAACCCATGAGAATAAAGGGGGGAGACTCTGGAGCAAAAACTCAATCTCACACCTACTAAATTTTCATATCTATTTCAAGTATAAATGGATTCTAAAATTTTGTGGCTTAAAAAAAAAAAGTTCCATGAACACAGCAGAAACTGTGATGTGGAGACATTTCATTGTGGAGATGAGATTTGGGAGTCAACTGGGGCACGTGTATGATCACAGACCATATCAAACATCACAGACTGGATTATTAGCCAGGAGCGGCACCCCTGAAGGTCCCTCCATTCTCCCACACGAGTGGCTTTGCCTAGACCTCAAGTTTTCTTCCCAGGCCTTCTCTCTGCCTTTGCTTTCCTACCTCAGGAAGGCCCATACAATAATTGAAAAAAAAAAAAAAACTGAGATTTTATAATACTTTTCAAGGATTACTAAGTCAATTACTGAGAGGGAGAAAAATAAAAAGAAAACAGTTGAGCATCGTTTGCTAGGGCACATTCAATTCAAACAGCTCCCAGGGAGTTAAAATTCTCTCTGTCTGGTGAGCAGTGTGTGCTTACATGTCACTGGCAAGCCCACAGCAGTTTAAGGTAATATTGTGGTCAGCAGGTGTAGACCCCAAATGAACAGTGGTTTTGTGAGAGGCAGGCATGTGCCGAAATTAGAAAAGCATTCTCAGGCTATTATTTAACATTCTACATATGTGAGATACAGAATGAAAGAATGAGAATTATCTTAAAATCCCTGCTAAAGCAGGGCCTGCTTTCTCAAGGCAATCTCAAGCTTTAGTAGTTCAGACAGATTCTCTAGCTGACAATTAATATTAATGGGTAGATTTCACAATGTGGCATTATCACACGGGAGATGGGTGGGCACACCATCTGGGTTTTGGCAGGTATTAGATGTAATCAAAGGGATTACTTGGCTCAGGGAGAAATAGAAAACCTTGGGTTTGTTTAGTCTCTGTCCTCTTTTGTTTGGACCCAGCTCTAGGTGTGCTTAACTATTTTCCCTTATTCCTTATCTATAGTCAGGAACATCTCCAGGGGGAGGGAAAGAAAAAAAAGAGAGATGGACATCCTGCAAAGATAGCTTGGACATGGAACCATGGCCCATTTTCTCTTCAGGAAATATTTGATGAATGCCTTCTATAGGCAAGGAGCCCTACCAGGACACCTCAGTCAGCTTCGGTAAAGACAAGATGCCAGTGTTCACTGGTCTGTTTCTGGATACTTGAGGATAAGTAAAAGGGTACGCTGAATCTACAAGGATAATACAAGTTTTTTGGTCTATCTTTGTCCCATTCACACCAACAATTACTTCTACTAACCCCCCCACACCCCTAATTTAGATCAAAAGGGAGCATACACCTCAGATTTTAGAAAGGAGCCACATAATTGGATTGCTTATTGGAAACATTCAACACACTAGAACAGGGGACCTGAAGCAGGTATATGTGTTCATTTGGAAGTTGCTGATTGGTTTATACTCTTGGAAGAGACAGGTGAGTGGGTAGTATTGAGGTACCAGAACCCTGTTGACTGCTGCTACAAGGTAACTTGTGAGTTTTACATTCAGCTTTTGCTCTTCTGCTAAGTAAGAAGTTGGCTTGCACCTAAGACTTTTCAATCTATGGAAAAAAAATTTCTAATCCCCAGGTTTCCCTACCCAGGACTGTCTTGCATCCCACAGATACATGCCCTCTAGGACATGATGATACTGTTTTTGTTTATATTTATCACAGGCCCAGAGGAAACAGCAGCAAAATACTCCAGCCTGAATTGTCAAGCTGATGCAGTCACAGGGGTTCCTCTGCTCCTCACAAACACACAGGAAAATCCCAAGTGATGTCAATGTTGTTTCTAGGACTGATTATCTTGTTCCAAAGACAAGCATGTGGGATGTGTACTCTTGGCCACTTAATAAGTGATGGTAACTATGCCTCCAACTTTCTCTAAAGATAGATCAAAGATGGGACAGTTCCATTTGCAAGAATAGCAGGACATTATAAAGGACCTATTTCCTCTTCACCTTTGGTCCCATGCTACCTTACCCCACATGGAGCTCACTCCCTACTCATCTCCTCAAACAGCCAAAATACACTCAGCCAAGACCCATTTCTTCCTCCATACCTCTCACCTCCCAGCCACTTTCTGGAATCTTTTCAGGTGCAATAGATATCTTTTCAGGATATGCTCTTTGCTTTATGTGAATCTTTATAAAAATTTACTGTTGACAATCACTGCATTTTCAACTCCTCAGATCAACTTGAGCCCTTAAATTTTCAGGGCCCAATACAATAGCCACTACCCACATGTGGCTACTTAATTAAATTCAAGTATGTTTGTTTTTATTTACTTCTTTTTTTGGAGACAGAATCTCACTCTGTTGCCCTGAGTAGAGTGCCATGGCTTCAGCCTAGTTCATAGCAACCTTGAACTCTTGGGCTTAAGAGATCCTCCTGCCTCAACCTCCCAGTAGTTGGAACTACAGGCACCCAGTATAATGCTTAGGCTAGTTTCTCTATTTTTAGTAGTTATGGGATCTCACTCTTGCTCTGGCTGGTCAGAAACTCCTGAGATCAAGCGATCCACCTGCCTCAGCTTCCCAGAGTACTAGGATTAAATTCAAGTTTATTAAAATTAAGTACAACTAAAAATTCTGTTCTTCACATTGAAGAGAGGATACAGAACATTTCCATCATCCCAGAAAGTTCCATCAGACTGCGGGACTAGAGTACAGGAGAGAATAGTCTCAGGCCCAGATCCTCACTAATTTCCCATCCAGTGTCACCTCTGCACACGGAACATCCATGCCCTTTCAATTGGCGGGGGGGTGGGGGGGGGGCTGTCAAGGCAGTGGTGAAAACCCTCCACAGTGCGGAATGCTTTGGGCAAAATATTTGCTAAGGAGTAGAGTTTGGAAAGCTTCCCGGGCAGGCGTTCCCAGTCGGCGCTTCCAGCCTGCGGTCCCTAACCCAGGCTCGCGAAAGGCCGAGCCGGGCTCTGGGGCGTGAGAGCCGCGACGAGAGTCTGGGGGGATGCCCGGCTTTTGCTGCCTGCGCCCTGCGTCCTCTTACCCCGTCCTTTAGTACAAGGACTGGCATTGCAGGACAAAGGCTCGGGCGGCAGCTGCCCACTTCGGCGCGCAGGGGCGGCTGCGGCCACCCGGGGCGCCAGCCGCCTCCTCCGCCCCGCTGGGGAGGTCGGGCGCCCGCCTTTGTCTGCGCCGCCGCCGCGCGCCGAGTCCGCAGGAAGCGGGCGCCATCGTGCGGCCTGAGGGGGACACTGCGCCCCCGGAGCGCCACGCTGGGCTCCAATCTTTACCCGACGCGGTGTCAGCGCTGCGCAAATGCTTTTGCTGCTGTTGCGCGTTCTATTATGTATACTATGTGTTATGTAAACATACAACCACTGCTAGTAAAGGCAACTAACCCAATGCCTGCAGAAGTAGAAGGAAGACACACTTGTCTATGTGTAATGCATAAACAATGTCCATATAGCCGTCATCAAGAATATTTAGTAATGTACTTGCTTGCATAGGCATGGATCATTTCTGGAATGTCACAAAAGAAAGTGGTTACCCTGGCGACCCAAGGGGACAGTGTGCCTAGGATCCAAGGGTGAAGAGTGGCTCAGATTCCTTTTTTTTTGTACCATATGCACATATTACTTGCCTCAAACTAAAGCATTTAATAATTCACAGATATATGCAATAAAATCTGCCTGTGATGTGTACCATGTGCAAATGTCGCTGGAACCAAAGATGAGTAAATAAATATGCCACATCCCTGCCTTCTGAGGACCTTGAGTCCATGGACAACCAAACAAGTCAGAAAGGGATGAAACTATGCTGCTTGGTCAAGTAGATATTTTTCTAGCCTGAATTATCCTATTCAGCAGGTCAGGCTCTTGCATTTTTAGTGAAGACTGAAAATGCATTTATTGTCCTGACCAAGCTCCTCTCACCATGCAGTAAACTCCTCTTACTATTTTTGCCTCAGAAAACGCTCACCCAAGGAAGCAGAAAAGGAGCATTTACCCTTTGGTTTATTTTAAAAGCTTTCAGGAGTGACACTCCATTTCCTTCCAAACCAGCCTTCTCTCCCAAATATCCAACCTTGTCCTCTAGGCATTCCAACATAGTCAACCTAGAGCCATTTAACAAGTTAGAATGGGGTACATTTAAGCTACTTGCAATCTCCAGAGTCTTGTTTCTGTGACATATCCAAAGAATGGGCCTAGTAAGGTGGGCTATACACAGCCCCCATTATTAAATGCGGTCAGGGAGCCAAGGCCAATGCACCAGACCAGTAGAGCCCCTCCAAAAAAGGACCACACCATCCTCTTTGTAATTCTCAGTGCCTGGCTGAGTGCCTGGCACTGAATTGGACTGAACTCTAAACTCATTATTTATTTATCCTAGACGTGTTCTGCAGAGTCATGAAAGATGATGAGGCAGGAAGATCAGCACTCCTGCAACTGGGCTGGAAAGAGTGTGGGCAGCAGTGCTGACCTTAGAGGCTGAAAAAAAAAAAAAAAAAAAAACCTCTAGAAACCATAAAGAAGATTTCATCTCCATGCTAAACGGGAACAGCTAGAGTTCCAACAGCAGGGACAGCAAACAGCAAAGGGTCAGGAAAGCCTCACCTAGAGGGGAGAATTCAACTGGGCTGGGAAAGCATGTTCTTGAACTGAAAAGAGAATGTCTGTGCACACAGGTGTGCACACACTGTGTGTGAGTGTTCCCATGGCTGTGCAACTGGGTCTTGTGCAGTGAGCATTCAGGAATCCTAGTTCACCCACTGCTTGGAGCAACTATTTGGTTAGCAGGTGAGCAAGACCTTTCTTGAGTCAGGCTCTCTATTATTTTAGTTTATATATTTATTTATTTATTATTATTTTATTTGTTGCCCTCAGTAGAGTGTCATGACAACATAGCTCACAGCAACCTCAAACTCTTGGGCTCAAGCAATTCTCTTGCCTCAGCCTCCCTAGTAGCTGCGACTATAGGCGCCTGCCACAACACCTGGCTATTTTTTTTCTAATTGAGCAGGCCCAAGCCGGGTTCAAACCCACCAGCCCCAAAGCATGTGGCCGGTACCCTAACCACTGAGCTATGGGTGCCCAGCCACAGTATTTTTTTAAATGTAATTAATTTTTACTTTTTGCCATTTCTCAGACACAGGTTCCAAAAATGCAAGACCTAAGCCCAGTCCCTATCCTGGATCTCTAATTAATCTCTAAAGTTTGGATAGGAGGGGATTGGCAAGGCAGTAAGAAAAATGACCAACATTTCCTTGGCAGTAAGGGAAGGCAGTATGGACACAGGGTGTTTCCAAGAATTGCATTAGGCATGAGGTTGGTTAATTGGTCTTGCTGCATTCTCTTTAGAACTCAGGGTCAGTGCATCTTTCCATGGTTCTCTGTCCCTGTTCTTTCTTGGGCTTGCCTTGATTATGCAGGGTCCTGCTTCTGATGGGGTAGACAAAATGAGTTAGTAACAGTAAGGAGTCTACTTCCTAGGGAAGTCTGCTCAGCCAACTGGAATGTACTCATGATCTAAGCCACCCACTTGGGAAAGGGGACGAAGTCAACTTGCAATGAATTCTGACGCTTCATCCATATACTGAGTCTCCACTCCAAGTTTTGCACTGTGCTGAGCACTTCAGGCAAGATATCATTTTCCACTTGGTTTTATTGGGGTGTTTGTGACTTAATAAGGGTGATGAGGAACTCTACTCTCTCCATAACTCCAGCACAATCAGTGTTGGCATGGATGGTGTCCTTGGCAATCACTGCTAGTCAGTCTTCAGCCTTGGTATGTGACTGGCACCTCTGACCTCAACTGAGGCTCACTAGCCATGTTAGGAGCCAGAGATATCCTCCAGTTCCTTAACCACCCCCACACCATTTTCCCTTCTCTTTCCTCGAAAAAGAAGATTTCTGTCATTGGCTCCTTGAGGGAGACTTTGGCCTCCGCTTATGTCTCCCCAGTGGGGAAGCCCTTTGCTCTCTCGATGGGGGATCCATGAATCTTCCAAGCCTTGCCTTGGGCTCCCGTTGGGCTCCTGGCTCCTGGGAGGCAGGGGTTGGTGAGAATTAATTGTGAAGTGCATTGAGAGGCACAAATGAAAACCAGTCCCGCGGCGGAGAGATTATTACTGTTGGCAATTTGGGTTTTCTGAAATAGCTCTTAGGATATGACTGTGGCAGCCCAAACCCCAGAGGTGAGCTCAAGGCTGATAGATTTTCAGAGTGGCCCCATTTTGCTCTAGCCTTCAGCTCCTCCTCCCTCCACAACCGAGGTGAGCTAGGCAGAGTGGGTCCCGGGCTGGGGAGCACTATCCCCTCCAAAGGCTGCCGATGGGAGGGCAGCTGAAGACTGACCCCACGTTCTTGAGAGAGGGTCCCCAGACTTGCCAGCATAATTTCCTTCTCACTTCACTGTTCCCTTCCCTGTCTGAAATGGCAGGTGACCTAAGAGGGAGCGGTGTGCAAATTGATTTGGAGGCGATCAATGGCTCAGGGCGCGGCCCTGGCTCACTGCCGTGTCACTGATCCTCTCCAAATCGATTCACACACCATTCCTCCTCAGCACACCTGCCATGTCAGATGGAGAGGGACGCGTGAAGTGAGAAGAAAATTACATGTTCGTTAGGCCCCCACAGCCTCCACCGCCGCCTCCCTTTCCTCTCCCCTCTCCCTGCCACGTTCCAGTCCACCACCGCCTGCCTCCGAAATCTGGGGAGCCCTTTCCCATGCATGTGGAGAAAGAACCCCGGAGGTGATGGGGCTGCAAGGATTCTTACACTGGCACCACCACATTGAGAGCCTCTGACCCAGGGAACTGAGAAGTTTGTCTTCTTCGTAGAGTTTTTTATTTGTTTAATCTCTTTAAAGCCACTTGGGGACAAACTTATAAGCAGTTAACTTATTTGGTGGGCCTAGAATCACTTACAAGTTGAATTCACTTAATTTGAATTAATCCACCCATCCATCCATCTACCCACACTGTCATTCAACAAGAATTCAGCTCTGTGGAACCCCTCACAAACTGGCTAGCGATCAGGCCCACTCCTCAACATTGTGAATTAGGACCAAGACAGTCAACTGTAGGGAAGATAGACTGTGCTCAGGAGAGCACTCAAGAATAGCTAAAGCCAACATAAATAAAGAGAGCAATTCAAATCACCAAAAGAGTACTTTAGCTATGTAACACGGAACTCATTGCAGCTCTGTCAGTCCACTAACAGTGTGTTGTTAGCTAGTAGCTCAAAAGCTGGCTCCAGAATGTAAGTAGACCACATAACTAAGCAGTTTCTTCACAGTAAGACTTTCTCAATGAAGGAAGCAATGCATTTCATATTCTGGTGCAGTTTCTGGACTGGCACTTTGAGTGAGGACCAACTTATTCATTAGTTACAATAGGCACAGTGTCTAAGGCCCATGATACTTTTAGGGATTGTGGTAGGATAAATAATCCTCATCCCCCACCAAAGATGTCTGTATTCTAAGGCTCAGGAACTGTGCCCATTGCATAGTAAAGAGACTTTGTAGATGTGATTAAATTAGGGGTCTTGAGATGGGGAAATTATCTTGAATTATATGAGTGGGGCCAAAATAATCCCAAGGGTCCTTATAAGAGAGAGGCAGGAAAGAGTCAGAGTAGGAGACATGTCGACAGAAGCAGAGTTCAGAGAGAGGTTTCAAGGGGTGAATCTGCTGGCTTTAAAGATAGAAGAAAGGGCCACATGCAAAGGAATGTGAGAATTCTCTGGAAGCTCAAAAAGGCAGGAATATTCTTTCTTCATGCCTCCTGGAGCCAGAGCTGACAACATGTTGACTGCAGCCCAGTAAGACTGATTTTGGACTTCTGATCTCCAGAAAACTGTAAGAACATAAATTTGTGTTCTTTGAAGCTGTGAAGCTTGTGGTAATTTGTTACAGCAATAATAGAAAACTAACATAGGGGCTCCCCCAAATGTTTTGCTTTCTTTTTAGAAGAAAAAAACAAAATTTTAGGTCACAGAAAATGTTCTAACATATAATCCTAACAATAACAATCCTCTTTGTACCAATTCGGCTGTAAAATAGAATCTTTAATTTTTTAGAGAGGAAGAGGCCCACAGGGTGCCAAGGGCCCACAAAAGTCAGAATATAACCTTGCTTTGAGTGGCAAAGATCACAAGGAATCCCTTTCTTTAGCACTTATAGAAGGGAAAGAAAAATCTGATGTAGAGCTGAACAATCCATTTGACTAACAATCTTGAGAAAGCCATCCTGTCAACCCTTCGAAAGCCAGTATTTTAAAACAAAACTTAAGTGTGCTGAATTCATTTGCCAAAATAAATCCAAGTGGCATATTTATAGGAAGGGAGGCTGGGTCTGCCTCCTTCTGTCTCATATGGTCTTCAGTTACGTGGGAATGGCTTCCCTTAAATTTAGCGGTGTTTCTCCATATATAAGTGAGGATTCCTTTTGTTTGAAAAACTCCCTGGGAAATTTCTGGATGACTTCGAAGCTAAATAAATTAAAAGTGTTTTCAAAAATATTTTAATCCAGCTTTTGCCTGCTCTTGAGCTACTGAAATCAAGAATCTTCCAAGAAAGAGAAGCAAAGTGATTCTTCTCAGCAAACTCCTTGACTTACAGTCCAGGTGCTGACAGGTCTCTTTGCCAAGAGCAAGTAAATGAGAAAGCTTCCAATGAGGAGTGGTATCTCCTCTCATTGATAAAAGAGAGTGTCAGCCTGAAAATAGTGAACCATTGTTTTAACCCAAAAAACAAGAATTTCAGACCAATTGTAGCCAAGTGGGCTATTCTTAGCTATGGAAGCTAAGATATCTCTGTAGGTTGTTGGGAAATGGTTAGAGATTTGTGGCTTTTATGTGGCTCCTTGGGAATGTCTAGAGTTGAACAAGCCACCAGTGCTCCCATTCAGCCCAGATACCTGACCTCCACGGCCCTTCTCAAACTTCTACTAGTTTCTGAGATCTTCCCCTCAGGGATCAATTCAGATTGGTCCTTTCTACTCCGAATCACCCACGATCCCTTTTAAGAGTACTGGATTTATGCTGGGGTGACATCTTAAGTGGCACCTAGATATTACTTTTGCAGAGTCCTATTGACACAATCTTCATCCTATTTGAGTTTTTAGAGGTATTGGAGGTTGTTAACCACTTTCTCCTACTTTTTTTTCTTGATCTCTGCCACACCACATTTACCTAGTTTTTTTTCACACCTCGCCCACATTTTTTATTCTTCTTTGCTCATTCTTTCTTCTCTAGCTAACCTCTAAATGTTAAAGTAGCTTAGGGCTCTGTCTTTTGTTCTTTTCATTCTCTGTCCACATTGTCTCCTTAAGTGATCTAGTTCCCTGGTTTTATGAACCATGGCTTTATGATAATTGCCAAATGCTACCTCTAGACTGAATCTCTTCCTGGAGTTCCAGACTCACAGTTGCAACCACTCCCCATGGATGTTGTAATGGATTTGTAGTGTCAACTTAGGTGGAATAAACTACATTTTTCAGAATTCTCCTTACACAAATGCTCCTTGACTTACCATGGGGTTACATCCTGATAAACCTATTGTAAGTTGAAAATGCATTTGATTCACTTACCCTAATGAGCATCCTAGCTTAGCCTACCCTACCTTAAACATGCTAAAAATACTTACATTAGCCTACAGTTGGCAAAATCATCTAACACAGCCTATTTTATAGTAAAGTGTTGACTATCTCATATAATTTATTGGATACTGTACTGAAAGTGAAAAGCAAAATAGTGGTATGGGCACTTGAAGTACAGTTTCTACTGAATACATACTGCTTTTGCACCACCACAAAATTGAAAAATTATAATGAAACCATCATAGTCAAGGACCATCTGTATATGTTCAGTAAGAATGAGTAGCTAGGCTCAGCGCCTGTGGCTCAAGCTGCTAAGGCGCCAGGCATATACACTTGAGCTGGCAGGTTCGAATCCAGCCCAGGCCTGCCAAACAACAATGACGGCTACAACCAAAAAATAGCCAGGCGTTATGGTGGGTACCTGTGATACCAGCTACTTGGGAGGTGGAGGTAGGAGAATCGCTTGAGCCCAGGAGTTGGAGGTTGCGGTGAGCTATGTTGCCACAGCACTCTACCCAGGGCGAAGCTTGAGGCTCTGTCTCCAAAAAAAAAAAAAAAAGAATGAGTAGCTAATGTGATTCCAGGGATATTCTGCAAGGTGGAAGGAAAGTAGCAGCCATTTTATAGCTCTTGGGCATTATGGCTGATCTGTTGACTCACTTCATTGGTGTGAAGCAGCAGCTGAGCCTGCAGCTGCACTACCTTTCCCTGGATCTTCCTTCAGCTTCTCTGAATCCTGAGCCAAGTATATGTGCTTGACTCCAGGGCAAAAGGCCCTGGCTTCTACAAGTGATAGGTCAGTACATGGACAGATAGATGCACATGGTATATGTATATGTATATGTATATGTATATGTATATGTATATTCTAGTGGTTCTACTTCTCTGGTTGAATGTTGAGTGATATAGATGTCTAAAAGGCATATCAAACATCATGTGACTAAATAGCCTTGTTCCATGACCCCTCTCTAATCTGTCCTCACAGTTCTCCCCGTTTCAGTAAATGGCAGAAGGAAAACCACAATCTAATCTAGATTGATCCTGTTAGCTCAATCTCCAAACTACATTGCTAGTGTAACAGCCCTACTCACTTTCGGCCACCATCTTCTGGATAACTGCAACAGTCTCTCAACTACACTCCTAGCTTGCTCTATCTGCATCAGCCCATCCTTCATACAGTAGCCAGAGAACCTTTCTAAAGTTTGAATCAGAATTCTTCCTTCTCCTCCTTAAAACCTTCAACAATTCCTTCCCATTGCAATCAAAATATAAATCCAGAACCCTATAAACTTTTATTTATTTGACATCTGGTTCTTCCTAAACTTCATTTCCCTACACTTGCCCACTTGTTCTCTATCTTTAGGTACACACCACTCTCAGATGTTGTCGTTCACACTCTAGAGCCTTGGCATCAGGTGTTCCTCTTGCTGGGAATGCTCTTTGCTCAG
Organism: Arctocebus calabarensis; assembly: GCA_963573935.1. Taxonomy (NCBI): domain Eukaryota; kingdom Metazoa; phylum Chordata; class Mammalia; order Primates; family Lorisidae; genus Arctocebus; species Arctocebus calabarensis. The sequence goes on along the minus strand of CAUYON010111459.1, from coordinate 299 downwards.
AACCTCACATGGCTCCCTTCTTAACATTCAGTTCTCAACTCACTTGTCACCTGCATAGAAAATGCCTCTTTACCTCTACTCACTCAGTTGCTGTCTACCACTTGGCCCTACCTTATCTTCTTCATAGAAACTCTCTGTACATAAATAATGTTTTTTTTTTATTTTATTGTCTTTATTGTTAAATCATAGCTGTGTACAATAGTGCAATCAAGGGGTACAATGTGATGATCTTAACTATTTTCATCAAACTGATTAGCATAGCCTTCCTGGCATTTTCTCAGTTATTATATGAAGACATT
>CAUYON010111457.1:0-19210 GCA_963573935.1 Arctocebus calabarensis | reverse complement strand
GTCTCTTGCCTCTGCCTCCCAAGTAGCTGGGACTACAGGCGCCCGCCACAACGCCCGGCCATTTTTGGTTGCAGCCGTCATTGTTGTTTGGCGGGCCCTGGGGCTGGATTCGAACCCGCCAGCTCAGGTGTACATGGCTGGCGCCTTAGCCCACTGAGCCACAGGCGCCGAGCCAGGAGAAGCACTTTTTATTGTGGAATATGAGGGGTCAGGGCTCTCTGCATTTAAGAATGGAAATTGTGCCATTTCCATGTAAACCCAAGGTCTGTTCCAAGGCCAACCAGGGACCAGGGAGAGCACCAAGAAGAGATGAGTTCTTCCTGATAGTCTAAGACCCCATATCCTGAGACTTTTCCCTGTCTACACACATGTCTTTAATGACCTTGTGGTTTTAATACCAATATTTTTATTTTGGACCTCAAATTTATATCTTTAGTCCCATCCCAAACCTCAGACTAGCCTTCTTGGCATCTCATTTGGCTATGTACATCTCACACTTAATATTTAAAACCATCTTCTGATCTGTCTCTTTAAGTCCAATCTTCCCATAGCCTCTCCCGTCTCAGAAAATGGCAGCTTCATTCTCTGGATACCCCAGAGCCATCTCAGAAGTCCCCTTGACCTTTCCCTCCCATCTCCCATCTCTGTCAGGAAATCCCATCAATTCTACCAACATATGTATCAAAATTCCATCTCACCTCACCACCTCAGATATCCTCTTGGTCAAGTAACCATTGTCTCTCACCTGTTATTGCAGAAGCTTCATTACATGTCCCCTTGTTCCTACCTCCTCTTGCCTGTAATTTATTCTCAGTGTGAAATCATGACTCCTCTGTGGTTTCCCATCTTAATCAGAGACAGGCTAGATCCTCTTGCTGGCTGTCAAGGCCCTCCCCAGTCAGACTTAGGGACCTCTCTATTTCCTCTCCAACTCCCACCTTGGTGTAATCTCTTCCAGCCACCCAGATCTCCAGTTGTTTTGAGGTGACTCGGTGCCTCTGCCTGTGCTCTTCACCCTTCTCCAGAAGGCTCAGTCCTTCCGCTTTTCAGGCCACTTATTACAGCCTGCCCAAACTCCAGAAGTCCTTCCCCTGCTATACTATTCCCCATGCTTACCCCCAGCTGGCTTCCCACTTTTCTTATTCATTCTATTCATTTGTTTATTGTCTGTGTTTCCCCACAAGAGAGAATGTCAGCTGGTCAAGGGCAGGGACTTTTGTTTCCTCTCTCTGCTCTATCCTAGCACCTGGAAGAATGCCATCACAAGCTCATAAGTGCTCAATCCATATCTGTGGAATGAGTGACTGGATCTAAGAGGTAAGGAAAGAGATAGCTTCAATTTGACTTAGAAAAATTTAAAAAATGTGTCCTACTATGCACAAAAATGTCACAGAGAAGCTCACACCAACTACACATAGAAAAATCTGACTGCGTTGACATTAAAATGTTACAATGTTGGCTCAGAGATAGGAGGCTATTTACCTACAAATCTACCCTCTGGATTCCCTCCCTTCCTTCCCTCTTCCCTTTCTTTTTTCCTTCCTTCCTTTCTCCCTCCCTGCCTCCAAAAAAAAAAAAAAGTTACCATGTTTTTTCTGTGTGGAGAACTACAGATGGTATTCTCTCTCCATCTCTCTCTCTCTCTCTTTTTCACACACACACTCTGTTTCAACCCATCTATTCTTATCTATAATAAGTAGTATATTGTTCTGTAATGAAGCAAAAGTGAGGAATTTTTTTTTTTTTTTTTGCAGTTTTTGGCTGGGGTTGGGTTTGAACCCACCACCTCCAGTATATGGAGCTGGCGCCCTACTCCTTTGAGCCACAGGCACCACCCAAGGAATACTTTTTTAAACTATTGCTTCTATAAATTATAAGGTGCCCAGAGGCAAGAATTGCTTATGGGCATGGGAGTACCTTTAAGTCTTTGACATTGAGAATTTCCTAGCTTTACCTCTGGTAAGAATGCTATCTCCCCACTCAATGAGTTGATCTTTATGTACACTAACTGGAATAGCCTTTGCACATGAGAAAGAAGCACCTGTGTTTTTAGACCAGTGCATTTTGTAAAGCTGCTGTCACCAAAAAAGGAAGACAAGGCGGGATGTGGTGGTTCACGCCTATAATCCCAACACTGGGAGGCAGAGGCAGGTGGATCGCTTGAGCTCAGGAGTTCAACACCAGCCTAAGCAAGAGTGAGACCCTGTGTCTAAAAATAGCCAGGCATTGCGGAGGGCACCTGTAGTCCCAACTACTCAGGAGCCTGAGGCGAGAGGATCGCTTGAGCCCAAGAGTTTGAGGTTGCTGTGAGCTGTGATGCCACTGAACTCTATCCTCTACTCTCACTCAGGGTGACTGAGAGAGACTGTCTCAAGAAAAAAAAAAGAAAACACACTAAGACCCAGACAATTAATGCCACCATCTTGCTAGCATGGCCCCATGAGTAAACAATCACAAACTACATTGAGCCTTGTGGCTGACCAAATTATGTTCATATGCATCATGGTATTCAGTCCTTCAAAAGCTTTGTAGGGCCTGCTATTCCTTCCTTAAGGAGGCTTAGAGGGGTTAAGTACTTTGTCCCAAACTCCACAGATGGCCAGTCCAGCCACAACTTCTTCCTCCCTGCATTCCTACCATTGGGCCACCTGATTTTTGGTAAACACTACTCCCAAAACAGAAAGAAGTAACAAGATGTTGGACGAGCAACCCTCCCTAAAGAGAGTGTCATCTGGGCTGGGTTGAATAAACCTTTGGGCTCTTAGGGGAAACCAAGGTAGAGAATTGAACTAAAGGTTTGTCTAGGAAAGGAATGTGATGACTCGATTATCTTAGCGGCATGGGAGTGCCTCTTAGGTAGGGAACAACCTTTGTTTAGAAAAAAGACCTTAATAAATGCTTGGGGCAGAATGTGAGGCCATGAAGTTGAAGCCATTCCTCCATCGAAAAAAATGTGAAGTCTGATTTTTCTATGTTTATTTGATTCTTTGGTTTTTGTTTGTTTGCTTTTCACCGCTAAAGGAGGAGAGAGAGAGGAAAAAGGAAAGAAGAAGAGGGAGCAGGGGTGAGGGCAGGATGGAGAGAGAGAGGCTGGGAGAAAGGGGGGAGGATGTTAGTGTGAGGCGACCAGGGGCTACTGGAGGGTCACAGATGCTCTTCTGCTGGATTGTGGAGTTGTGCTGCTATGATACAAACCCATTCTTGCCTCCCATTCTAGCCCTTTCACTCTTGAAATAGTTAGTACATTCTGCTCAGTTTGTAAATATTTTGCACGAGAAGGATTTTTGGTAAACTTAACAAAATCTTGCTTTGCAATCATACAGAAAAGGGACCACAGACATGCAAGCAAGAGCCAGCACAGGGGATGGTGGAGACAGAAGAAACCACAGGTACATGAGCCCCATAAGGTACACAGAAATCTTGGGGAGGGTCCCAAATTTGATGGGTCATACCAATTTTACCTTGATTTATACCAGGCAAGGTGAGCCCCATAAATATCTGGGTTACATTCACATAGAAAGCATTGGGGTTTTCATTTTGTGGGCATCTTTTCCCCTCTAATCAAGTTCTTTTGCCCAAGTAAAAAAAGCTAGAGCCACCAAGGGCAAAGAACAACAGATCTGTTCCCTGCCCCATTTCTTGCCATTCTTGGGACAAAATCTTAATAGACCTTTTTTCTTTTATAAGGACTATCACATGTTTAACTGTACAAAGGTGCTGATCTTTTTTGCACCAGTGCATATTTTCAGGCATCAAAAAACTTAAAGAGTGCAGTACAAGTGTTCAATGTAGCATTTTGGGTTTATTCATCAGTCTCTTGTGAATTTGGCCAGCATGGATTAGCTTCTTTATTAGCTCCCTGTCTAGATTTCTCACTGTAAACCTTTCCCTCTTTCTAGGGCTCACCTTGAGCATGAGGTGACACATAGCTCTGACCACATGAGAAGGAATATAAGGCCCAGCCTTCCATAAGGAGCATTCCCAGGAAGCAAGCCCAGAGGCATTCTTCACTCCCCTTTCTCATGTCACTCTCTCCTGTCATCACCCACCAAAAAGAGCCTGCAAGAAGGGCCTGTGCCCAGAACAGTAAGCAGCCCTCCTCCAACACATGCCCCAGGACCACAATGGGGGAAATTGCTGCACAGTTTTACCCTTTACCTAATGCTGTCACGGTCATTGTATGCCACCGTCCTACAATAACCCTTCAGCCAAGGAAGTTCTCGACATTCCCACGTGGCAGTGAAGACAAGAGAATCAGAGAGGCTCAGGAACGTGACCAACATCATCAGGTAAGTGAGAGTCAGGAATTGAACCCAGATTTTATGGGTAAAATACAGGCTTTGCAAGTTTTGGTGTTTTCTTCCTTTTTAGCATCAAAATCTTTGCTCTGTGGATGCTTCAAGTGTTGGTTGCTCTTCAAGGCTCTGGACGTGTTTACACACACACTTGCACATGCTCACAGACACACACAAAAGTGGCAGAGGATCCAGAGGATGGCCCTAAACAGACAAGAAGCCACTTTTTCAAAGTCTTGGCCCTTTTCCTATGTGCCAGCACATCGGGCTGGAGGTGTAGTTAAGATCGGAAGGCATCAGGAAAGCCAACTCACCACCAGGCCAAGGACATTAGCTCTGCTTCCATTATAACCAGTGCATCCATGGGACACCCCCACAGCAGATACTCCAGAATTGGGAGAATTTCCCTCAAGCAGAGAACCCACTGACCAGCCAGTGCACACCCTCACTGTTCTGCAAAGCTGCATTTCTCAGAACGAATCCACAGACTGGCATGCAAGCTTGACCATCTGTCTCCCATCAATCAGTCCCTTGAAGCCTGATTCAATGATAATAACTTAAAAAGTGTTTGAATGTCTGTCCACTCATGCGTTCATCCAGTGTTGCATTGCTTACTGCTAAGAGGCACGTGGTGCAGCCTGTGGGGTAGAGACTGAGGAGCAAAACACAGGCCTTGGCCACCAGAAGCCTGTGGTCTGGGGAGGGCACAGCGCACTGCACCCGCACAGGGCCTCTCATCAAGCCCGGGGCAGGGAGATGCTAAAGAGCCTGTGATCCTGGCGGGAATTTGCATGTGTGAACAAGAAGCTTCCGGAGGAGCCCACCCTCCCCTGTGTGCCCCTCCCCTCTTCCCCACTCTCCCAGTGCACACACATTTAGTCTCTTCTCTCTTCTTTCCCCCTTCCCCCATCCACCTTTCCCCTACATCACCCTGTCCCTCCAAACCAACAGAAAGTCTCCCCAATTGGAGGCAAAGAGACAGTAGTCACCCCCCAAAACAAAGACCCAAGCTAGAATGAAAGACTAGAATCATATCTAACAATTCCCAGGGGACGAGAAAAGGCCACGGATGATAATGAAAACGTTGCTTGCTACCATGACAACCGCAATCATTCAGCCACAGTACCAAGGGTTTACAGGCAGCTGTATCAATCGAATGTTTATTTCCCCAGCAGGACTAGCATCCCTAAGGAGGTGGAGGCCAGAACAGAAATGCCTTGGGGCCTCCAACCTGTCACCTGCCAGATAATTGGAGTGCCTGGCAGGGACTGGCCCTGACTTCCCAATCTGCCATCAATTGTGACATCACTTTCAGCTCTGCCCCGTGTCTAACTCTATCAATTAGTTTGGCTAAGGCTGTTGGGAGTCTGTTGGAAGCCTGGGTGAGCTGGCTGGGCCACGAGCTGGGGTGAATGGCTCTGCCTGGTGGCACAGGCAGAGCTATGGCCAGCACCAAGGTGACCATAGGACCCGCAAAGACTCCATGCAAATAAATTGCCCAAATTACATCTGGGGTGTGAGATAGAAAGTTGAACCCCCCCATAACAAACAGAAAGCAACCTTAGCATCAAGCAAAAAGCCTAAAACCAAAAATGGAATACTAAAAATGATCAGCAGGGACCCTACTCTCACTGCAGCCAAAATCACACAGCTAAAGATTTAACAAAAGGCCAGGCTAGGGTTTGTCACCATTTCCATTGCAGGTGGTTTCTGGATATGGGAATACGGGCGTATGTCCTGTGGATGGATTTCCTCAGGCTGCACCGTGAGCTAAGCCTGCCAGCCACGAAGTCTCAGCACGGGACCACCTGTGAGGGAGCAGGGTCCACCATCTCCTCTGAGGCCCCCAGCAGGTGCTGGCAGCACAGCACAAAGACCTGCGTGTTGCCCTGAAGTCAGGGGCTGGAGGCCTCCCTACCATCTGACCTCTAGTTTGTTCTGCATTAGTGGGAGACACATGGGCTAAAGAAGGAATCGGCACGTTCCTCTGCACTGCATCCTGCTCTCCACTCCCCTCCCTGGCATTTTGCAGTTTTCAAGGGTCTCTGAACTTTAATAATAATATTGCTAAGCACCAAAAATTTCACACAGTGTGAGATATTAGCAGAAGTATGATAACATTGCCTGGTGTGTATGTGGCAAACTTCTTTAAGAGAATCCGTCTGTGCTATGGCATGTCAGAAGGGGGACGGGTTGTTAGAAGTAGATTGTGCTGCCTCTACCCATTCTATGAAATACGGTACATGCTCCTCCCCATTCTATGAAATACGGTACATGGTTCAGAGCCAGAAGGGCATTTGTGAATTCCACTCCTCTATTGGCTAAAAGGAGCTTGATACTTGATTTGTGTGTGGATCAAAGAAAAGCTACTTATCCCTACTGGGTATTTCCTTCTGACTTACTGGCATTGTTCGGCAGGGAAAGGTGAAACAAAAGCTGAATTTATTCACAGATAGGAGCTTCAAAGTCGAAACATAAAGGAAACAGATCAAAACTTCACAGAACAGCTCTGATCTAAGTTTTCCAATGTTTCATATTCTCAAAAAATCACAAGAGAAGGATGAACTAGCCAAAAAGAATAAATTCACTTTTATTTCCATTCAAGCGCCTCAAAAAAAAAAAGTCCAAGGGTCCTGACTTTTTCCCACTGCTGTCAGGCAGACTGGGAAACTCACAGATTCTCTCCTTTTATTTTTCCATTTTGTGGTAAAAGTCTACTTTCCAAGAGGGTGGAGCTGCTACTGTGTTTATCAAGGTGATAGTTGCCACAGCATGGTATTTGTTCATAATAAAAGAAGTTGACCGTTTACATCCAACTATCTCACAGATGTCTGCCATATTCCCACATGGATCTAAAAACAAACAAATAAAAACTGGGTTTAAAACAAATGCCATTAGAAAAGTTTGGCAGTTTCTTTAAAAGTTACCTATATGCCTACCATATGGCATAGCCATCTCATTTCTAGGTATTTACCCAGAAAAAGAAAGCATATGCTTATACAGAAACTTTTACATGAATATACATAGAAGTTTCATTTGCCAGAAACTGAAACCAATCCAAATATTCATCATGAATGAATAAATATGATATAAACAAAATGACAAAACAAATTGAAATACATTCATGTCGTGGAATACTACTCACCAATGAAAAAGGAGACACTATTGCTAGAAAACATAACATGGATAAATCAAAATAATTATGCTGAGTGAAAAAAGCCAGAGAAAAGGAGTAATATTGTATGATTCCATTTATATAAAACTTTTAAAAATCCAAACTAACCAATTGTGACTAAAAGCAGATGGGTGGTTGCCTTGAAAGGAAGGGTCCAGGGAGCCAAGAAAAGGAATTACAAAACCACAGTGGCCAGTCCCTGACAGCCCCCCATTGGTAACCAATTGTTAAGAAGGCTAACTTTGACCTAGGTTAAAGGTGTTTTCTGGACCTACCATAACAAAGTTTAAGAGTAATCCCTAAGAAGATGAAACTGTTTCCAAATCACTGTGTTAGAACAAGTCCAATATTCTTTCAAGGAATAAAACAAAATCTAACACCCAATACTGTCAAATTCACATTATCTGGTATCCAAAAGAAAATTACCAGGTTTGCAATAAAGCAAGAAAATATGACTCATAATGCGGAAGGAAAAAAAAAAAAAAAACAGTAAAAAGGCCCAGAAATGTCAGAGATGATGGAACTAGCAGACAAGGACATTAAAATACCTATTATAAGTCTCATAAATACTAATGTATTTAAGTATATTCAAGGAAAACATGAGCTCTATTATAAGCAAAATAGAAGATGTAAAAGAAACCCCAAATGGAATTTTTGGAAGTGGAAAATGAGAATTCCAAAACAAATAAATAAATCTTGACCAAAAATCATTATCTCATTGATACAGGAACTCATTCTCAGGCTGTCAAGTGACAATCGAATCATCACTTCCTTGGAGGAGCCTGACTGGCTGGAACAAATGTCATGTTCTGTTCTCTTAAAATGCCTCAATGTCCTTTTTAAAGCATTCGTCATAGTCATACTAGTTTCATTATCTGTGGGGCCACGTAACTCACGTTTGTCTTCCCACCACACTGCAACGTCTGAGAGCAGGAGTGGGCGTCTGCTTACCTCTGTGGCAGTGCCCAGCATAGTACCAAGTATGAAATAAGCACTCGATAAATGAACAGGTGGGCTCCCATAATCAGCTCTGCAGTGGATTCCTTTGTTGACTTCCTTCTTCATCAGCATAGTGACGCTGCTTGACCACGGCCTGTAGTTCTCATACGGCCTTGTAAAACGTGCTTCCTGTGAGCGCTGCTGAGTCCCGAATTAAGTGTGGACACATGATTCACTGAGCAACCTGGAGCAAGTTGCTTAACCTCTCTGACCTTTGGGATTCTCAGCTACTAAATAAGGATGTTGGAACAGACAGTATCTAAGAATGACCCCAGTTCTGATGTACCAGGATGCTGGCTGCGACCTAGTCTCCCCACAGGTGCCTCCTCCCTGCAGGATTCTCGCCTTCGGATAGCCATGTCCTTGTACAGGCTCTTCCTGCACTGGGTTGGGGCTTTCTGTGTGATGAGTGGAGTACAGGCAGTCCCCAGGTTGCAAACGAGATAGGTTCGGTAGCTTTGTTCTTAAGTTGAATTTGTATGTAAAAGTTGGATCAGGTACCTTTTACCTGTAGTAGCCTCAGTTGGTAAGTACAAGTCTCACTTCAGTTGGACGTTGTAACTCAGGTACTTACTATCATAGCTTCTGCTCATAAGTTTAAGTTTTAGGTAAGTCAGATGTTTGTAACTTGGGGACTGCCTGTACCATGGAGAAAAACTGTGTGACTTATAGTTTTTTATTGTTTTTTTTTAACAGTTTAAAGTATGATGGGTTTCTTTTCTTTTCTTTTTATTTATTTTTATTTTTTTATTGTCTGGGATTCATTGAGGGCACAAAGAATTAGGTTACACTGATTGCATTTGTTAGATAACTTCCCTCTTATAATTGAGTCCCATCCCCAAGAAGTGTGCCATACATCATGACCCCTCATCGCCTCCCTCTCCCCACTTGCTTATTCCCCTACCCCCCACTTGTATTAGCTCATTTACTGCCTTCATATTAGAATAGAGTACATTGGATTCTTGCTTCTCCATTCTAGTGTGTGACTTTGGAAACTAAGTCATTAAGGGCACGGTGGCTTTTGCTTTGGTCTCTTGGATTACTCGCCAGCCACCATATCATGGGAGCATTCACACCACCTTAGAAAGAGGCCCTCAAAGAGTTAAGTAAGGTCTCCTGCCAGTGGCTATGTGCAGTAGCCACCTTGGAATTACATCCTCCAGCTGCAGTCAAGCCTTCTGCTCCCTGCAGCCCCAGCCAACATCTGACCGTAGCCTCACAAGAGAGCTGAGCCACACTACTCAGTGTTGTAACCATTCCTAAATTCCTGACCCTTAGACACCATGTGAGGTAATAACTGATGATGGTTGTTTCAAGCCACTAAGTTATGGAACACTTTCTCAGGCAGCAATAGATAAACATGTACAGAGAGTTCTTCCTTCCTCACTCTAAGAGCTTCTGCTATGAATGAAACACAAAAACACTGCATAAGCTAATTCCCCAATATGGAAATCTTTCCTAACTCGGGCACCAAGTTGGGGGCCTGGGATCTAGACACAAGTCTCAAGGACTATAGAAGCTCCTGTTTTCTCTCTTTTGAGCCCCAAAGACCTGATGACACTCCAAGTGTACTGTGCTCTCTTTTCCTTTTTTTTTTTTTTTTGTCACCAGCTGTTTTTTAGTTCAGTTTCAACAATTCCACTCTCACTCTGCTGCTGATTTGCTAGGTGCCCTTGGGAGACATTTCTTGTTCTTCCAAAAGAGTTTTCCAAGTTCTAAAATGAGATTGAATAGACCACAAGCACCTGTGGGGACTCAGTAGGTGCTAGCAAATATTAATTACTGCCTTGGTCTAGGTCCTCCAGAAAGCAGGACCTGACCAAGGATTGGGGTTCTAATAATTTGTTTAGCAGGTGCAAGCCCAGGGCAATAGAGATGGGGTAGGAGTGAGGCAAGAGAAGAAGTCATGTGGAGCAATGCAGTGCATTCTGTGCTGGCCTGCTTCATGGTGAGCAGGGATGGGACACCAGGCTGCTTATTCCCTCCGCATGAGGACTTCTCTAGAAAGGCTACAGGAAGAATTAATGACCTTGAAGATCCAGAAGAGAGGGTAAGGTGCAGGAGTTTATCAGCCTGACTCCCACCTGTCCTTGCTCCCAGATTTATGTTCATGCCCCGGGGGCTACTGCCCTTGCATTATGCAGTCCCTGAGGACTCCCCAGGAGGCCAAATCCTGTACCCCATGGTAAGATGCTGCACCTAGGTCTAAACATGGAGGACCCCCAGCAGCAGATGGGGTACCAGCCACTAGAGGAAATGACGTCACAGAGGGACCTTAAGAAGATATACAGGGCATGTCCCCACATAGTCATCCTCTCAGTCCCTTTTCTAAATTCTCAGACACTAACTTGCCAGCACAGCTACAAAAAGACCTGGATTCTTGCTGTCTTGACTGTACCCGTTCTTCACATGTGTAGTGTGGGTGGAAGATAAAGCGAGACTGCCTATTTTTTAAGCTGACCCTTGCAAGCTCCCAGACAGATGGACACAGTCAAATCCTGGCACGCAAAAAAGCAACACTCCTTCTTTCTTCAGGTGGCTAAAAGGGAGATCCTACCTCTCAGCTGAGGGGTCTCTGAGACAATAGCATTCACCCAGCAGTTTAGAAAATGCAATTTAATCAAATAGAACAGGAGCTTTTGAGCAATCGCTGTGTTGTTTTTGACATAAAAAGACCTGAAATTCCTCATTTTTTGCTAGCCAGAGAAATGTTTCCTCCCAAGAATTCTTCAAACTTTATTTAGATGCAACCCTGACAAAGTGGCTGTGAGACGAGAAGGAGCTGGAGGGCCCAGTGATCCCCTGGAATTCCAGTGTCCCAGGAGGCCCAGACCATCCTTCATGCACAGACGAGGTAGAAGGATGGTAGATGGATGGATGGGGGAATGAATGAAAAAGGTAGTTTAGTTTTGTGGTTATCCAGGAGCCATTGACTTGGTATCCAGGGGCCTTAAACAGGCAATCAAGAAAAAGCATCACTGCGGGTTTTTACTGTCTTAAATCATTCTCTGCGACATGCATTTTTCTTGTCCTTGACACAGCCACCCCTCTGGTCTCCCACCCTTCTGGCTTATTATCAGCTCCAGTCTGTCTCTTTGCATTAAAGTGACAAGAAGCAGCACAAAGCTGATGACAGGAGGCCAGAGCTGTAATTTGCACTGACATTCACTGGTGTTATCCACTTATTGCCTGGTAAGCCAAATAGGATATTTGTCTGATTTTGATCCCAAGAAGAGAAATGACAACCCTGCTCCTCTCCTGCCACTCTAAGCAAGGCACCGGCCTGAGTTTTAGGGGGCAATGTCCACCTGCACAATGTGGCTCCTTGGTATGTTCCTCCTTGCCTCCCACTGGAATGAACTGTAAGCCTGACCACTGGCCGAGGGGTTTGGGTTGCTGGCCAGTGAGTGATCACTCCTGAGATTTTCTCAGCTAGAGATAGTATTGCTCACAGGTTGCCCTGGGGCTTCATTCAGTGCCCCTGCTGAAAAATACCTCAACAGTTCCTCTCATTAAATGCCCCAGCACCCCTATATCCCTTGTGGCAAAGCCCCCAGTTGTAAGAAAAACCAGGTGGAAGGTGCCCCTGTGAGCAGGGCTGGCCACATGATTTGCAAGCCCCAGTGCAAAATGAAAATCTGGGACCCCTTTGTTTAAAAAAATGAAAACACGAAACAATGTCTTTAAAGGTTCTAAAACTAAAAAGCTTTGCCTGTCTTCTGTGTGTCTCTCTGACTTATCCTGGTTCTTTTTTTATTTTTTATGTAATGCTGTTATAAGTATAAATAAATGTATAAATAAATAAATTATTAGCATGAATTTGATCATTAGTCTTTCCATTGTGCAACACCAGATGTAAACGCACACGTAAGAGCATTTAACTCAGACCTGGAGTCTCCAAAATGCTGCCATCTGCACCCCATGGCTGGCACTTGCACATGTATTTCACTCCTAGGAGGGCAAAGGAAATGCTGCCTAAAACAAGCTGTTCTTATCTCAGGTCTTGACTTCTACCAGCGCTTTCCACTTCCATCTTACTGATGAGTAAGGAAGGATTGAAAGGACAAGAAACTATGGGTGTCCTCTTTCTTCCTTTTCTTCTAGATCTTCCTCCTCCTCCTCCTCCTCCTCTTCTTCTTCTTCTTCGACAGAGTTTCATTTTGTCACCCTGGGTAGAGTGCTGTAGCATCACAGCTCACAGCAACCTCCATCTCCTGGGTTTGAGCCATCCTCTTGCCTCAGACTCCCAAGTAGCTAGAACTACAGGTGCCTGCCCCTACTCCCGGCTAATTTTTCTATTTTTAGAAGAGACAGGGTCTCACTTTAGCTCAGGCTGCTCTTCAACTCCTGAGCTCAAGTGGCCCACCCACCTTGGCCTCCCAGAAGGCTAGGATTTCAGGTATGAGCCACCATGCCCAGTCTCCTAGGTCATCATTTTCATTGTAAGTCATTGGTTAATATGGAGAAGTAATGTGAGTAAGAATATGCTAGAGCTCCTTGACTGTTCTGAACACACCACTCTCTTCTTCCTGCACTGCTGGCAAGTTCTGGTGGGATGAAAAGCATGGCCCCTCTGGGGTACCAGCAGCTTAACCAGTCGGTCACATGGGTAACACACTTCTCTTGTTCTTGCTGTGGGCCTTACTGAACTTCCTCACACTGCAAGTCCCCTGGAATGTGCTCATTTGGCAACAAAAAGGCTATATGTAAATAGTGCTTACACATCTCTGCTCACAGGCATGCTCCATTGTATCACTGCAACACTTATAAAACACAAGTTCAAAGACAGAAAATTACCAAGAATTTTGAGATGGTGACTACAAAGCATTAAACCAACATGAGGCTCTTCTAAGCGTGGGGTCTCATGTCACTGAACAGGAGAGGGGAGTGGACTGTGAAAGCCAATACTTAAGAAAGAATGTTTATAATATCCAGTCACTAGTTGAGTGTTCTGTATGTATTATTCACTGAATCCTCCTGACAACTCAATACAGCAGGCCACGCACGGTGGCTCACACCTGTAATCCTGGCACTCTAGGAGGCTGAGGAGATGGATTGTTTGAGCTCAAGAGTTCAAGATCAGCCCGAGCAAAAGTGAGACCTCATCTGTACCAAAAATAGAAAAAAACAAGCTGGGCGCTGCAGAGGGCACCTGTAGCCCAGCTACTCGGGAGGCTAAGGCAAGAGGAAAGAGGGTCGCTTGAGCCCAGGAGTGTGAGCTATGACGAAGCCACAGCACTCTGTCTGGGGTGACAGACTGAAATTCCCTATCTGGGGGGGAGGGGGGACTCGATACAGCAGGTAAGTCATCACCCTATTCCTCAGATGTGAAATTTGAGACACTGGCTTGCCCAGGGTTACAGAACATGCAGCTGTCGAAGCCCAGACCCAAGCATTGTAGCCCCAGAGTCCATGCCTCTAACCACTATGCAAACTGTTTCTCAGGCTAAATAAAGGAAAGACGTAGGGGAAGTTGCACATTTCTCTTTCTCCTTGTGCCTGTAGTCAGGTCTGTACACCAGGGTTTGGGATGTCTTTCCCTTTTCACGGAAATCCATAAAGCATCGACTTTGTTTGAGCCAAGGTCAAGGGGCTTGGAGACATTTTAAAAACCAACAATGAGGGATGACTCTCACACTGGGTGGCCTTGTTTGCTGGGCCCAAATAAGTCAGCAGAGGGCAAGCTGGGGTCTGAAGAAGCCCCTTGCTCCCAGCTGCCATTAGAGTTGGAAGTGTGGGAGTTTAGCAGGGGAACCCACTCAGTTAAGTGATTTTTATTGTCCTTTAATAAATAGCACACATACACACCACACACACACACACACACACACACGACTCACCTCTGCCTCAAGGTCACATTCTCAGAAACTGAGTGTCCCTCCACCAGCCCCACATCCCTTCTTCCTCTCTCCACATGACTCAAAGGCTTCCCCCCCCCTGCCGGTTGGCAGAGGCCTCACCCAGCAGGTTAATGGGGTCAAAGGAAAAGCCCTTTCCATCCTGAACATCGGCCTGCCCACATCAGCAGCGAGGATGCACAGCCAGGACAGAAGAAAGTGACTGCTCCACGTTGGGGCTTGTATAGGTAGGGAGAGGAAGGGTGGGCGGGGAGGAGGAGTACGAGAGAGGGGCTGAGGGCTTGGAGGGTACGGTCGAGGAGGTGAGCACTTCGCTCCAGCTTCCCAGAAGAGGACGGACGTGCCTCCCAGTGGTTTTACATCACCCCCGAACGTTTTTTGTCAGTCATCAAACACTCTAGTCCTATTTGTCAGGTCATCCCTATGATCAACAAAGCTGGTTACCTGCAGTTACTCCCACACGCAGAAGTAGTGCAAGCGCGCTGATTAGCCGTGCAAACAGGGGTTAAGGTCAAAGGGGAGCTGAGTCTTCCCTCACTCAGCACCAAGGGTAAGGACAGAAAGCCCCCTCTATCTACCAGAAAGTCTTCTGTGCCAGGGTGGATTAAAGCAACAGTTTATTGTTGTTGCTCATAAATATTCTTGAACACACATGCAATTGAGACAGAAAACTGAAATGTCTCATCATTTAGGATTTAAAAACAAAAGTATAACATAATTCAGCGTTGACTGCCCCAGACTGGACACCTGGACGTGAGGAAGGGACATCAGTGAAGGGGGTGGTGGGGTGATGGTTTCAGGTAGTTGCAGCTCTTCCTAGCAGTTGTTTCCCTTCACCGGGAACCTGGGAGTCGTTCTCTGCTTTTTCCCAGCTTTCCACTGCCCACGCGGTGCCTCTAGGGGAATCATATTACCAGCAACAGCGGGGGCTAGAGCTTCTTTCCTTTTCCTGTTTCCTTGTTTGGGTCATAATGGTCGATTTCTCTCTGGACAAATTGTTTGTAAACCAATAGGCATACGGTTGATGCATGACACAAACGTCATATGCTGGTGTTAATGTCACACCGTTCACAAAGCAAGGAAAAGGATCCCGGCAGATGGACGGGTTTTATGTTTCCTGTGACACACAGTCGATTCTCACAGCCCAGAGCAAACAGCAACCACTTTGTGGAAAAGATGTAAACTTTTATGTCAACTCAAGCAAGAATCCCCAGATGGCTATTTTAGGGTCTTTACCCTCTTCTCAGAGAATTTTGTTTTTCTCCTCAAACATGTTACTGGTCCCAGGGCTTAGGGACCATATAATTCTTATTCCTTCTCAACAGAAAGGGTGGGGTCCCTTGTTACAAAGCAGGTTGGGGTGGCCCAGATGGAGTTCAGCAGATGCGATTTGCTAAAGAGCAGTGGAAAATAAGGCACTCCCCACCGGATGCTGCACTAGGCCATTCCAAGTGAGAGAAGGGGGCTCACAGGGTGTAACGGTGAAACCAAACTGGGACCTCTCACTTGTCCTTTTATGGATAAGCAAAAGAGATTCCAAACTGTCACCCAACACTGGTTGGTCTTTGAGGGGGAGTTCAGACAAAAATTAGACATTTCTTTTCCCTTGGTCATAGTTTTCGGTGAATATATTTTTTCAGTCTCCACCAAAGATTCCTACAATATGAAGATGCAGTTTATGTCACAGTTAGGGAGCTTACTTTCCTCCTGGCTTTCACATCTCTGGATTTCTTCTGGCTTTAACAGAAGGAGGGGAGTCGGGGTGCTGTATGCCAAGTAGTTGGAAGTTGACCCCTGGGAGACCAATCTCAGCTCTGAGTTAATCAGCACCAGCCACCAATCAGATGGGAAGCATCACTTTGCTGTATGGCCACCACAGACCATTCCTTTCAAGTTGTTATGGGTTGCCACGGAAACAGGGACATCTTCATGTTAAGAGTGATTTGCTCTGTAATGAAAATGATCTCTCTCTGAAGGAAACTTAACTTGGAAACCATTCGAGTTCTGTCCCCACCCCACCCCCGCCCTACTTTCTTCTGCTTGCCTAGAGGTCTTAATTTTGATGATCTATGAGGTGTCAGCCAGAAGGTCTTGTGCTCTGCCACAAAGCACTATAAAAAGGCAGATGTATGACTGTGTCATCCACAAATACCCTAGAAAGCTAAGTGTTAAACCAGTGTTAATAATAAATGTTTTCCTCTAAAGTAGGTTATGGCAGTGTCACAGAGCCCCTTAAAATATTGCAAACCAATAAAATCTTAGGGACCTCAGGGCCACCTAACCCTGCCATCGTCCTTATAGCACAGCCTGGAAAGTTATGAAATGCCATTCGGCCTTGTTTGTACGGATAGAGGAACAGCCCCTCCAGACTTCCTGAACTTGGTCTCCACAAATGGGAAGTCTTGGGACCAGAAAGCGTCAGGGAATGCAGAAATGACTCTTGAAAGTGTTGGTGTGTTCCCGCTTGATGGGCATAGCGTAAGGGTATATGGCACACCTCTTTCGGTGCAGGACACAGCTACAAGAGGGACTCTACCCCCCCAAACGTGAACATTGTAACCTTCAATACATTGTTTGTATTCTCACATTAGCCTGAAGTTAAAAAAAAAAAATGTTGGAGATGATAGATATATTAATCACCCTCATGTGATCACTACCTGTTGTACACACTTAGTGAAATATCACTCTGTGTCCCATGAAGATGTACCATTATTATGTGCCTGCTAAAAATAAAAGGAAACATTAAAGAAAACTTCAAATTGTTTTTTAGTTGTTTAGAGGAACCATGGCCACTGAGTCATCACCAGTTACTTGGGCCCCGCCCCCACCATGTTGTCACCAGGCCCCTGATTTGAATGAGGGAGACAAAGACACACCCTCTGATCTGGGGCCTCCCCAACTGCCCCTGCCTCTTCTTCCAGCCGGCACTGCTGTCTTCACTGCTGGCCTCTGCAGAGATTTTACTGAAGGCAGCTCCCTGGTAGGGAGCGTGTAGCCAAGGCCATGCACTATGTGTATAAAAACGTGAAGTTCATTTGGCAGCCACCCATGACTTTTTTGCCATCTCTGCTCCAGAAAATTCCAAGAAATTTTATATTCTGGCCTCTGTGGATATAAAGTCTTGGTTGTTCTTCATCTTCCACCGCTTCTCACTCAGTAGTAAGATCGGTTGTTGCTGTTGTTTTCCAGGTGCAGGAAAGTGTCAGCAGGCTGGGGGAAACAAGCCATGGTCAAGAACTCCAGACGCCTCCGTTGCAAGCTAGATTCCCAGAGGCAGGTCTGGAAGAAGATGCTAGGGAAAGTGGCTCACCGGGAGGTATTCTGAGGAAAACCCAAGACCGAGAAGAGAAGGAAAGCAAGGGGTTATGCTGTTAAGCCGCGTGCCCAGAGGGCAAGGTTGGCACAGTCCCCCAGTACAGCTCATGCCCAAGTGTCCCCTTCAGGGATGAGGGAGTCAGAGAATCTGTTATCCCTGCTCCCCTCAGCCCCTGGCTAAAGCTGCAGCAGGGGAGGCAGACGGTGCATCGTGAAGGCAAAGTGTTCCAGAGCCGCTGCCAGAGAGATGCAGGTGCCTCAGGGAACGAGGCACGGGGAGCGGGTGTTCCTGGAAGTGGCAAAGGGATCTGCGGGCACAGGACCACCAGCATCTGCTGCACACCTTGCCCATGAGGAAATCAGGTGAAAAAAGAGCCCCACATTTTCTTTCAGGCTTATCTACTTGTCCATCGCTCGTACATTCACTTAAGCAAATGTTTTCTGAGTACCTGCTGTGTTCCAGTCTCTGTGCTAATAAATGCTGGGGGGTTAAGGAGAGGAAGAAGGCAGTCCTCGCCTTATACTTGAGTGGCTACTGGTCTAATAGGGTGGGGAGAATAGGTACCCACATGGTATATGTGGACCCAATTATTCCTAACTTCTGTCCAGGTCTCTTCCATGAAGGGCCAAGCCTTTTACCTTGAAAAAGCTCTCTGGACAATTATGTAACCTGGGATTATAAAGTGTGCTGCGTCCTGTTAAATAATCACCTAGAGATCGCTGGATGAAAAGCACCACAAGAGTGCAAGGTATTATTAGTAATCAAAGGAGTGTTTAGTAATACTAAAATAAATAAGCTGACCCAGAAGTTTGCTCTGCATTTAGGGGACTGTTCTGTGTCTCTAAGGCCCTTTATCTTAGAATCAAATGCTCCCAACTGCTATAAAACATTCCTGCCCCGGTTTGCCTTACGACCTGAGCATTTTTCTGGCATCACACTCTGCGAAGTGCCCTGCTGCTTCCAAGGAGTGCAGCTCCCTGGCAGCATTGCAGCAAC
The DNA here is from genome assembly GCA_963573935.1 of Arctocebus calabarensis. NCBI lineage: Eukaryota > Metazoa > Chordata > Mammalia > Primates > Lorisidae > Arctocebus > Arctocebus calabarensis. The sequence continues at coordinate 571 of CAUYON010111457.1, read as the reverse complement.
AGCCCAGCAGATGGATAACTTAAGGTCACGACCATCTATTGCCCATGATCCACAGGCCAGGCCTAAGAGGAAGCAAAAAGGGTGGGAGGGAGTGTAGACTAATAACAAAATATTCTCATGTGTAGGGGAAGATGGGTTAGGAAAAGCACAGCCATCTTCTTTTTTCCTCCATTCCTAGGACCAAAGGCTCGCAGGTCAGAGGGGGGGTTCCCAAAATAGGGTTGCCAGATAGAATATGGGGCACACGGTTAAATTCAAACTTCAGATAAACAGCAAATGCCTTTTACTGAAAGTGTAAGTGTGTCCTAAATATCTCATGGGATATACTTATACTGAAATATTATTTCCTGCCCATCTGATATTCAAATGTAACTGGATATCCTATATTTTTCTTTGCTAATTCTGGCGCACCTACGCCATGAGCCAAAAGGACTTTTTTTTTTTTTAATAATTTTATTGAATCATAATTATGTACATTGGTGCAATCACAGGGCACGATTCATATACATTCAGAAATATTTTGATCATACTGTTACAGATATCCTTCATGGCATTTCCTTGATCACTATAT